>VMRN01000036.1:843615-874861 GCA_010277015.1 Poeciliopsis turrubarensis
TTTTTTTTTTTTTTTTTTTTTTTTTTTTTTTGAAAACATGTAAGTATTAGTTGGATGAATCACAATCCTTGTGTATGAAACTACTACTAGTGTATTTATTGACCAAGAGAGACACTTTTTATTGGGTTAGTTTGGATGTTTTTAGGTGAGGTTTTTTTTTTTTTTTACTTTGTCTACAATTTTGGTTATTTTTATTATGGATCAGTTTGCTCATTATTTTCTAAGTGTACTGGTGGCCTGAAAAAGCAGCATCACCAAAGTGAATTTCCTCTCGCAGGTTCTTATGTCAAGCAATTAGTTGACCGTTTTCGAATGTGTTTTGAGAACTCGAGCAGGTTATCGGTTTCATGCTTGTATAACCTGTGTTATAGCTACAGAATTCAAGCTGCACCTGTGTTGCTGGTAAAAACAGACCCCAGACCGTTAGCAAGCCTGCTTCTATGCACTGTTGGTATTTTTTGCTGCAGTTGGTACACTGATTTTTGTTGTTGGAAAAAAACCGAACGCACCTGTGTTTATACACCAGCATGTTCTTAGTAAGTCACCCAGAGACGTGGAAACTCCCAAAAGTGTTCTTTGTGAAACTGAACCAGCTTTGACAGTAATAGGTTCTTCATTGATGGTTTTACTTTAAGTTTTCATACCATTTATATTAATCAAATTAAGCCTTATTTAACATTGTGAAAGTTAAAATGTGGTTCTTATGATGCAAATTTAGAACAGATTCAAGAAACGTGTTGAATTCAACCATAAACCTATTCTATATGCGCTTATTCTATAAATCCCTCTCTACATTAAGACAGATGCTAAGCATAGTGGATATTTTCTGCTGCGTTGATTGACTCCAAAATCTAATTTGCTTTTTGTTTTTTCGTTCACTCAAAATTTGATTGACAATTGGATGGAAACATAACTGATGGTGGCAAAACCCACATTAAGAATGTTTTCTTTTTTCTTTTCTTTTCTTTTCTTTTGTTCTAAAAATCACATTTTTTTTTTTTTTTTTTTTTTGTCTTTTACTTTGTTCAAAGGGGAGGAAAAAATATCGATAAGGAGTTTTACCAGCACAAAGGATGAACAGTTGCTGTACTCTCATTTTCCTTTTATTCCTGAAAGTGCTTGAAGCTTTATCGCTTTTATTTTTGAGTAATGTCGATGCCTTTGTCAGAACAACAGGGCCGCGCAAAATCACTGCTTCCTTTCTTACTTCAAAATAAGAGTCTAAAACATTGATACAAAGGGTGAGTTGGCCCATTCTGATTTGGATAACACTTTGTGAGCAACAGTTGCATATAGTGCTGTTTTTAACATTCCACCATCTCACCTTTTTACACATGGAAAAGTTTCTCGGGAAGCCTTAAAGAATAGTTGATGGACTGCGGAGAGATAAAAAAAAAAAAAAAAAAAAAGAGGCAATGAACTCCTGAGAAACCAGCTCTGCAAATCTGCCAATAGGAACAGATGCGGTCTAACAGAATGATGAACAGCCAAGTTCATTCACATGGAAAGAGCTTCTAGAAGTTGTTATATCCACATTGTGTTGCCAACCCATTTAGATTTGTGACTGCCTTCAAATCAAACATGACTGCAGGGGAGTGAACAGCATGATTTTCAAGCATCCGTGCGGTGATTTATTGAACCTGGAAAAATATATCCCCAAACGTGCAAAAAAAAAAACTGTTCTGTTTTTAATCACGGCAATAAGAGTTTTAGCTGTCAAGTAATGAATATTTGCTGCCTCCAGGCTCCTGGCTGTAATTAAAAAATTTGAAACTGCCTGTCAAGGGAAAATAAAACTTGTCATTTGGTATCAAAGTTTACAGTTTTGTATATAAATCCTTGAAAATGATGCAATGTTTGAAGAAGAAGGAGGCGTTGATTTATTTTTGTAGCACTGTGGGCTCAGGCGATGAGATTTGCTGTGATTAGAAAACAAAATTAAGTTGGATTATATATATGCACTGGCGCAAACAAGAAAAGGAATGTTCTCATTTTCATTTTGATGCTTCTTAAATTATTTTCTGTTGATGGTAGTTTTAGGTTGCTTTTCAATTTTCTGTGTGATGGTTTTGGTATTCCAAGAAAACCTTATGGTTTTTTTTTTTTTTCCCAGTGTGATACCAATATCAAGGGTTTCAGCGTTGCATCAAAAAGATCACACTGGGGTGATACAGGGTCTGTTTAGACTATGGGGTATGTAGTGCCTCATCTGCACCATATGGGACAGATCCCATGACCCCCTTTCAAAGTCTACCTCTGAAGCTTCTGATGTGGAATCAGTGGACCGTGTTGAACTTTGTGGCATGTCAAAGTGATCATCAACCAGGATATGATGGCTTGCTTATTTTAGGGTATAATGACTTTAATGAGTCTTCTAGAAGTGAAGCATAACAAACGAAATATTTGAAATGAACTTTGCTGAGAAACCTTTAAATTGATAGTTAAAGCGTCTCCTATTAACAGTAGGCAGAAGGAAAGTGACGATATGTGAAATGGCCGTCTGTGTTCCTTTTTGGCCTTAGACTTCTCATGCCAATGGCAATTTGATCCCTTTTCTTTCTCATTACTGAATCATTAATACTGATCTTAACTGAGGGACATGAGGCCTGCTAAGCTTTGAATGTTATTCTCGGTTCCTTTATGACTTCCTGAATAAGGCCTTCTTAGAAACTTCATTATGTTGGGGAACGATATGTTGCTTTGTGAGGTCTTTTATCTTTCTCTTTAAGTAATTTCTTCAATCTACACGTGAATTTTCAGGCCTGTGCGGTGCTAGTGAAATTGAATTAAACATTTCAAAAAGAAAAAATGAGGTCAGTTAACTGCACTAACTGCCACAATCAACTAATGATAACCCTCAGTTATTATAAAAATGCTAAACATATAAAATATGACTTAAGAAATTTTACTTCCTGCTTGTACAGCTTGAAATTGGGCCTCTGTCTCTTTAAAAAATCCTGCTCCTTCTGAAACGCTGCCTTCAGGAAGCCATCACTTTAACAACGTTTTTGCCAGTGCTTCACTGAGAAGTAGCTTATATGATGAGCTCAGCTAATGCGCATTTCTACCAGGTGTTTGCTAACTGGTGCTGGTTAGTCTGAAGGAGCTTCTGGGGGAGCTGTGGGGATGTAGGGTGGTGCTCTGTGAGGCGGAAGCTTGGAAACTGCTCCTCTGAGGAGGGCGGAGCTAGACCCAACCAGATGTTTTGCACAGCTGAATGGTCGCCAAGGATCTCTCAGAAATGAATATAAGAGTTGAGGCAACACTCAAGGTGTGCTTTTGATGAGGGAATAATATTGTAACATGATGTATAGCTCAATGAAGTCAATAATTCATGAGCTCTTTAACTCATAAATTCAGGTAATTATTTTTTCACATAGAGCCACGTTTCTATGGCTTTTTTTCCCACTTTATTTTGTCTGAATTATATCAGGATTTTATTAGTTTATTTCTTAATGCGATGTTATTGTAACAGGATTATACTGTAATTGGGAAAAGCACCAATTCAACAGCTAGCTTAACCTCTAATAATGCCATGGAGGAATCAGGCTTAGAATAGATTTAATTTAATTGTGCTAGACTAAAACAATCGCTAAGCTGTTTTAGATCTATTGTCCATAGTGTGAATGGAAACAAATGCTCGTGTGCTCTACAACTTGTACATATTTCTGCGTAATGGCGCGATCGATCTTTGTCTGAGCGTTGCTCAGTCTGTGTGACTCAGGGAAACTGTGTGGGAATGATTTATACAGGCCTAACAGATGTGTGTCTGCGGCATAAAAATCTGTGTGGTGTGATAAGATCAGTCAAACCTGTCACCTGTGTGTGTGTGTGTGTGTGTGTGGTGAGATAAAGAGGTGTGTTCTCGTGTGTTGGTGGACAGCTAGATAATCCTAGAGAGCAGCTGCGTTTTAGCCTGCAGAGCTGCTCCGAGCTCGTATGGTTTCCTGACCTCCATTTGCTGGTAGTGAATAAATGGTGATTAGGGCGGAAGTTACAATAATTATGCGATGGATAAAGTGCTTAATGACTTATTGGGGATGCCCATAATATTAGATTGTGTTTCCCAGAGTTTTGAGCCGGGCTGCATTGTTGTTTCGCTGACCTCATTAGAAGAATGCATGAACCCTTACAGCTAAAACATCACTGCGCATACACATATCGGATTTTGTGGTTTCTTTACCAACTATCTTAATTTCATTGAAAAATGTAATAAGGATGAGAGGAAATTCAAGTATTGTTTACGATTAAACAGATATGATCATTTGAGGGTAATCAGATTTTATGCTATTTATCTATTACTATCCACTGGGAAAGTAGAAAATGACATTCTGCAAACAGCTTAAATTATTTGACTTTATGTCATGTTTTACTTACGCAGCCAGAAGTTTCTGATGCGCAAAAACGCCTTCTTGCAGAATGACCTTGCGTAACCATGCAAACATCAAACAGAATCATTAGAGATGGATTTAATAAAAAAAAAAAAAACAATCGACATAAACATTTGACATTCTGTGCTAAATCTAATCTTGGGGTGGATGCTTTAGCCACGACTAAAATTATTCGTACAAATGTAATGTTTAGAATTTTTTTTTAACATCTCTCAAAATGTAAAAGATGCATCAAATTTAGAAAAAAAAAAAAGTTTTTTTTCAATTTATATTTTTAATAAATACATCGTGTTGAACTTTATTTTTACCCTTTTCTGCAAGCAGAGCAGAGTGAATTTTTCTCTCTATGCCCAGAAAGCATAATGTGGTGACGCCTCGTCATAGATATGAGGGGATATTATGAAAATCTGCCTTATGTCATAATGTTTAACAACTTTTAGATATCAAAATGTGCATTTAAGCGTAACAAAGTCTGATAGGAACTTCTGCTGCAAGACAGTTGAGCTGTTTACTTACGTTCAAAGGCCGGCAGCTGTGGCCATTTATGCGGCCTTAACAAAATCATATCCTATAAAATACAACTAAGTACATTTTGGCAAATTAAGATTTTGCCTCAAACTTTGTCGCTTTATTCATGCTAGTTTCTCACGTTCCTGGGTATTAGATGAGGAACTCGTTCATTCAGCTGCAGCTCTAAGGTCTACACACAATCTGTCATTTGTCACTTTATCACACTCACAACTAATAAAAGACATTTTAATTTCTTTGAGAAAAAACAAAGATAAAGAACAGCAGAACAGGAAAGCAGATTGTTTCGTCACAAATCAATTTTTTCAAAACATGTCCATGAAATTTTGAGTTATTTAAATTGGTATCCATAACTGGTAGTCTAATAGTTTCTCTGTGAGTGTAAAGTTTTCACAAAGATTTTTATAGCGGCTATTGCCCCCTGCGGATAGATTAGATGCCCCCCTTGAAAAGCTGCTTAATTTCTCGTTTGAAGCCATCCAGAGCAATCTTGGATCACAGATTAAATTTTTTATGTTTGCGTGTGTCTCAGAGCACGGATAACACATTGCATTTAAAACATCAGCTCCTACTTGGAACAAGTGTCTTTGAAGTGTGTGCGTGTGTGCGTGTGTATGCGTGCGTGTGCATGCGTGCGTGCACGTGTGTTCACAAACATCTGTGCAGGAAATACCCTAAAGTAGTATATCTTCTCTACTGGGTAATTAGACTACTGAATTCCTAAAACACACAGACTCAAACCCTTGAGTAATATTTTATGCTTTCTCAGCAAATCCAGCGCTTGTTCCCTGGCTTTTATTGCTGCTTCCCTCAAACATTAACAATAGAGGCCCTTTTGATTTGCAGGAAACACAAGTTCTTCTTGCAGTCCGTCTGTAGGAGTCTAATTCGAGCTCTGACCCATTTCCAAAAGCAAAACAAAGGGAAGCGAAAAGATTTCTGCCTTCGACTTTTCAGGGTTGTTTCATCATCCTGAGCTGACCTGCTGCACGCAGAGATTTCATTTATTGAATAGGTTTAAAATTAGACAATGTTAGCTGTTTAATGCATTATGATTAGGGATGCACCCACCCAGTTCTTCTTCTACTTTTTTTTTTTTTTTTTTACTTCCGATATTGATATCTGAGGGTTAATATTGGCCGACACCAACCTGATACAAACAGCTGGACTGACTTCAAATGCCCAGGCTGCCTCTGCTGTATGTCAACACAGGCATAAATACACTGAACTACAAATGTATTTGATAACCAGTACAGCACACTTATATACACCAATAGCTGCACAAGCTTGGTGAAACATGCAAAAACAACACAATGTAACAACTAATGTAAAATCAACTATAAACTGAAGCTGACAAAAACAATAAACTGCAACCTTCCTTCAAATGGTTCAGAAACTGAAATTAGTCATTGTAAATATAATTCAAAACAAATAATAAAGCCTGACATTGCTAAGAGCACAAATCATAGAATTAGACTGAGTAGATATGTCTTTCTTCCTCCATTAACGGATATAAAATCTCTTTCAGTATCTGGACCGATGCTGATGCTAACATCTGATTGGTGCATCTCTAACCAATAAATTGCCCACTAAGACCGTCTGAAAATGCTAACTTATATCGAGTTAACGATACTGTATTGATTGTATATGTATTCTAGATTGTTTGCTTTTATGAATATGTTTTCATAATCACGCTCGTAGTTTTCAGCGTTTTCTCTGTGTGGCCCGGTAGCCAAGCGATGACATTTCATTGCCAAATTTACGGCAGTGTCTTTAACAATGAAGTAACATCAAACTATTGGGAACCAAAGTGGGAAAGAAAAACACTTTGAGTCAAGATTTGCGTGCGATTGATTTCAAATACAAAACTCAAAATGGAGACGAGCTAATACCTGTGGATAAATCCATCTGAAAAAGGGAGGGGAGTGATTTAATAGGGAGAGTGTAATAGAAGGAGGGAGAGAAGGACGGATGGGGTGGATGAATGTTTTGATCAGAGCAATAAAGAGAAGTCAACCCCCAGCCTTCTCTCCCTGCCCCCTTTTTCGTTGCCCTGGGCTGTAAGTGTGCGCCTCGTGCTGGAGTGTGAGTTGCCCAGGCTACCGCTGCTGCAGCAACACACTGGGATGGGAATGAGGGGAGACAGCCAGGGGAATAGTGGAGAAAACGGAGAGGCAGCGTCAGTGGACTCCATTCAATCAGCGCAGCTCTGCAGCCGGCTCATCTGCTCCCCGACAATGGAAAGGTCACTACGAATTAGAAGCACACAGAGATTGGCGAGATGGAAGCAGGCAGCGCACTTCTCGGGCACAATCAGACGACTCAGACATGCACACAGTGACTGACTGATTTATCTTCCTGGTCACTCCATCAAGATGCTTCATTTCATTTTTTCTTTCTTTTTTTTTGGGGGGGGGGGGACTTACACAAGTCACTCGAGGCTACATTTTTCATTTTCATTTCATTTTTTGTTTAATTCATTCAATAATAAATAGAAGTTGTTCATGTTACAACTAAAAGAAATCATGAATGAAAAGGAGCAGGAAGAAGTCTAAACTTATATCTCCCCTTATTCACGCAACAAAAATATTTTGAATATAAAAAAAAAAAAACATCGAAACATCAGCCAGGTTGTTTGTGATGACGTTTTTTGAATTGCTTTTAAATGCAGAAAGACATTTAGACTGTTTAATCTCGCCGTCAAGGTTGTTCCGTAAACGGCGGCTTTCCATCGTCGCCGTTCTGAATCTAAACTTTTTGAAAGTACAGTTTTCTATCCCGAAAGCCTGTCGTTGCATTAACCACAACTTGGTTCCCTGTCTATTGTCATCACACTCCTGCAAAAACTCAACAATTTTTCATTAAAAAAAAAAAATCCATGCATGCGCATTCAGCCTCCTTTCTTCCAATACCAGGAAATAAAATCATATGTGATCGCTCTACTTTTATAGGATTTAATCACAATTTGGATTGGGAGTACTCTTCAGCGAAGGCCTCTGAAGAGCAAAGAACACAGATAGTGAAGGAATAAATTTGTGGGGAGGCTTTAAAACAGGTTTTGTCCAAAGCTCGGAACTTTTCTCAGGGTCATTTTTCAATCAACCATCCAAAAATTATGAGCTTGGCAAAAACTGCAAAAGAAACAGCTATCCTCCCACCGACGACGAGAACATTAGTCGGAGAAGCAGCCGAAAGCTCTGCAGCTTAGTTGAGTAAATCTCTTGACAAGACAACTGTTAATTATTTACTCCACACATCTGGCCTTTATGGAAGCATGGTAAGAAGAAAGCCATAAGAACGTGCAGTTTGCCTCGAGACATTTTGGAGGCTTGGCAAACGAGTGGAATAAGGTGTTCCAGCAGATGAGCTCAAAGCAGGCCTGTTTACCTCCCACCAGGACACTGACCTTATCCATACAGCCGGAGCTGCTGCGCACGTTTATTTTTGAAAGAAGATCTTACAGATGCTGCATAAAAGATATCCAAAACTGAGGTGAAGGGTTCAAGGTAACATAGCTTAGGCCAAAGCACTTACATTTGTTAAATCCCAGAACTAATTGCATTTTCTGAATCTCTCGTATTGAAGATTACAGTTATAGATTTTAGGTGTGTTGCAGAGACACACAACAGAAAGGACTGTAGCGTTTTACAATCACTGAATACTATCGGATGATAACTTTGTAAAAGTTAGTAAAGACAATAATTTGGGATATTTAGCCTTTAATAAGAGAAACAAATTGGGCTCATTTTCAAAGTCATATTTCCACCTAAATAGTAAGTTAGCAAGCTAAATACTGCTATTTAGTTACGAAGCTAAATATTACGATAATAGAAAAAAAATTCTTGGACTACCAAAATAAAAGCATTGTCTGCTGGACCTGTTTTCATGCCCTGAGCTAGCTAAATGTTGACTTTGTAAGCTAACCATTTAGCTAGATCAATGCTAAATATTAAGGTTGGAAGTAAATATTTCGCTTGCTAACTCAGTAGTTGGCTCCAAGCTACATGCTGAGTTAGTTTGTACCGAGTTAAATTTCCAACTAGATATTTAACATTTTGTTGACTAAATATTTAACTTACTAATTAAACATTTAGCTTAAAATTTAAAGACTCCTCAAAGTTTCACCATATTATTCTTTCGGTAACATGGTGAAAATGTATCTTTCGAAACTAAATCTATGACCGACTGACATGACTGTAGCTTTACAAACGACCGCCGATAGAATACATCTGTAATGAATGAATGTACATGGTGCAACGCAAGCATCCGTTAGCAAAGCCACTAGTTTGTAACAATCCATCTATTCATTGACCACACCTGCCTGGTACAGACATTGAGCTGGTGCTCATCTCCGGCGGCCGTTGGGTGAGAGGCGGAGGACACCCTGTACATGTCACCAATTAGTTTGTAGCGAGACATAATCTTTTATAATTCCAAGAAAAAAGATGAAAACCATGGAAGAATATTTTATTTGGATTGGTAGTTCTGTAAACCTGTTTAATTTCGACCAGAATCTAAATCAGGTCAATGCGTTCCTATGAATTTAGCTGAACTGCTCAGGAAATTAGCATGATTTCTTCTCTTGCCAGTTGTCAGTAGCTAGCAGGCAGATCTACTTGACATTGCATCATTGCTAGGCTTCTGCTCTACATGCAAGGAAATTCTTCTCCTGTACACCTCTGTGAATTTAGTTTGAACTTTTTGGGGCCAGCATATTTCGCTAGCCTTAATAAGCGTTGCAGTAAACGACCTTTGTTTTGCACTCGTAGAGAAGAGTGTCTGCTCATTGGACTCTGTGTTACTTTGGTCTGAATTATTGCTGCTCACATTCGAGGTCATGTTTTCCTGCATTGTTTAAGCTATACTTCTGTCTCCCACACGGTTGCAGCCCCTTTCGGCGCGCGGGTCATTGGGAAAACGTCGAGCGAATCTGGCACCATAACAAAGCCGAGCGTTAAAACCCGCTTGTTGCTGAAATTGTAGAGTCAGACTAGTTTTCTTTGGCTTTAAATCGTTTCATTAAGCTGTTCACTGACAAATTATGGGCTTGACCGTAGAACCACTGTTGAGCAAGGAAAGATTGATGTTTTATTCAACATTAATATCTCCTGCTTTGGTATCGGATATTTCTATTTAGTAGACTTGTTTTCTGCTGCAGATTTTCAAGACCGGCACAGGGAGATCTTAACATTTATGAAAGGTCTTCTAGCTTGGGGTTTCACTCTTTTCCTTGGCACAAATACACAGTTGAAGGAAAACAGGCAAAAGCTCTCCAATTGTACACTATTTATTCTCTACTGCTCATATTTGTTTCTTCCAAATTTGCATATTCCACTGTAGAAAACACAGAGTAAATCTAGCCCGGCTATTGAACGTGCAGAATAAGAAGCGTTTAAAAGTAATGGCGTTTTAACCCGATCGGTGTTTTATTGCGTTCATTAGGCGGGGGCGGGGGGGCAGAGCGGTCAACGAATAGAGGTCAGCTTGTTCTTTTTGCCTTGTTTACCGTCTCCTGCTGTCTCCAGTCAGCGCTGCTGAATGTACACACAGACAGCTCCGAGTGGGCTGTTTGTCTATGCATAATTTCATGCACGCGCGCCGGCCCTGTTAAGCTGCTAAACACATTGTATATATTTATCTTAGCGGATGAAGCCGTAGCATCCGGCCGATGAGTCTTTGCTTTTGACGGATCAGCCTGGTAAATGGGTTGGGAGGCAGGGAATGATGAATTATGGTGGATGGATATACGTGTTTATAAAAAATGGGACCTGACCCTATTGACATGATGTGGATTTAATCTGTTCGGACGAACTGCCAAATGGATGAGAAATGGAAGACAGAATATTTAGTTGAAAAGTTACAATGGTATTATTTACATATGAGGGGGAAAAAAAGCAGGGTCTCCTTGTTGGTTAGGTTCTGTTTAAGTTTTCAGATAAATAGTGAAAAATGTTCTTTTGACTCCTTTTCCGACTCCCAGCTCTTGTCATGCCTCTTGTGTGTCTCCATTTGTGGCGCAACCATTTCAAATCGGGAACCTTTATAATATACTATTTTTATTTTCATCAGCTAATTTGGAGTGTTTTCACACCTGATAGTCTGGTAGGTTGACTGATCAAGCCATTTCTCCCCACCAGACTCTCATGAATACACCCTCAATGTACCTTTGCACTGGATTGAAACTCCTCTGGGACATGCAGTGCTTATAACAAAGTATTTTTTCTCTTTGGACGTTTTATCCTTTTTAGTACTTTTGGAAATTAATTATAATCAACATAGTTTTTTTTTTTTTGTTTTTTTTTTTTGACAAACTGAAAAAAAAAAAATTATGTCAAAGTGAATACAAATATGTAACATTAAATTAGTGACTATAATTATTCACCCCCTTCAAGCCAGTAATTGTCAGATGCCCAGCAGGGAGTCTGCGTGGTTAAGTCTGAGTCAGGTTTGCACATCTGGACGCTGCAATTTTACTTAATTCGTCTTTGCAAAACTGTTCCAGCTCTGGCAGGTTGCGTGGGGGGGAATTGGTTGTGAACTGCCTTTTTCTGCCACGGTTTCGCCACACATTCTCTATGGGATTGGGGTCTGGCCTTTGACTGGGCCACTTCAGAACGTTTACCTTGTTATCTTAATCCATTTCTGTGCAGCTTTAGACGGATTCTTTTTTCTGGAAAATAAATCCGACTCCTTAAAACTGAATGACTCCAGAATTGACAACTTGCTTTCAGCCTCACGATGCCCAACAGGAATTATTAACGAACTGAATTTGGAATGCAAAATTCCCACACAATACATGCCGCTTTATCAAATGTTGCATTTTCTGACTTTATGATAAGTTCTTTTATCAAGTAACGCTGAACATAATTAGCTCTGGCCTTTGCTAACTACAGTCATTCAATGATTTGAAATATACGCCCACGTGAGTCAGATAAAAAATACCTTTTGAAAAATAACTTTGAAGCCAGCGTTAAACATACTTTTCAAAAACTAATCATTTCTGTAATTAAAAATCTATTTTTATTGGTCTGATGTAATATTGTGCAACGGCATATTAGGGCCACACCAGTAAAAAGTCAAATTACGAGAAAGTCATAAACGTATGAGAATATTATGAGAATATAGTTGTACGAGAATAAAGCCCAAATAATGAGTATAAACTCTCTGTAATAATATGAGAATAAAAGTCATATTTTGCGAATAAAGTCATATTGTTGTGACTTTATTCTTGTAACTTGATTTTTTTTTTTTTTTTTTTTTTTTGTTAATTTTCTTTGTGTGGCCCTAATACTCCATCAAAAATATTGAAGTTTAAAATGTGACGTTTTCATGAACTGTAAGTGGAAAATTATAACAGTTAACAGAAACAAAGGCTTTATTTTATAAATAAATAGATGTTTGAACCAATATAATATAATGTCTTTCACTTAAGGTTCTAAGTTTCTCAATATATAGACTTTTAAATAATAATCTAATTTATTGAACAGATCTGTACGACTTAGCTAAAAGGCTAACGGTGTGTTCATTTTGTACCAAACCCAATGTCTTTGCTTGGAAGATGCAGTTCTGGCTGAAAGTCGGAGCTCAGCAAACTGCACCACTGTGGCTGCACATATTTTGCATGGATTCTCCTTTTTTTCCTCCCTCTTTCTTTCTTGTTTTCCCACACTGAATCTCACGCTGGCTCCCCACCTCACCTCGTCCCGCTCCCATGTTACAGCTTCCCCTCACCTCCGCCCCCAGAGCTGTCCGACCATGTTTGTTTGTGTTTGCATCTCCAGGAAGTTTGGACAGAATTCTGGCCCTCTTCTCCTCCCTCCTTCCCTCCCTCCATCCCCAACACTCCCCCCTGCGCCTGTCCCAGCTGTTTCCTCCGTCCTCCCTCTCTCTGCCTCAGCAGGGCTCCTCCACCCCGCCTCCATCGCCATCCATCAGGCCTAATCCATAACCCGCGTTTCTCAGCGGGACGCAAGGTCGGCGCGGAGCGCCAACAACCCCTCCGCCCTGCTGGAACATCCACCCCACAATGCCCCTCATTTCCCTCCCAGCATGCTTTGCCTCTCGCCGACCCCTGGCACCCTGGCGCTGGTGCTTGCTGCCGCTCTCTGATTGGCTGGCAGCTGAAGCAGCAGAACGGGTGGAAAAAAAAAACAAAAAACAGCCGTTTCCCTTTCAGAAATGGCCCGGAGTTTAACTACCATCCCACGGCTGGCTGCTGAGTCATGCGTACAGCGATCCTGCTCGCACTTTAAAAGTCTTTAAAGCTGCAAAGTCACTTTGGGGGGGTTGGGGGGCTGTGTGACCAGCTGTTGAACACATGAAAGGCTGTTTACATGTGAGTGATACAGGAGGTTAGATGTGACAGGAAACTCAAACCCTTCCCGCTTTTTCTTTGTCACTGGACAAGAGCCGTCTGTCGCTCCCTGTCTGCGTCAGGATGAAGAAATTCAGTCGAGTCTATTTGTGCAGCTCATTTCAGTAACACGAAACAAGCAATAAACATTATATTTTGTCAAATATCATCAGTATTATCAAGCAAATAATAAATTGCATCAAGCAGAGCAGAACCAGAAGACCTGGGGGGTCTGGAAGGTTGATACAACAGCAGATCTTTAATGTATTATGGTGCTAAACTGTTTAGTGATTTGTAAACTAAGCAGCATTTTAAATTATATTCTCTGAGCTACAGGGAGCCGGTGGAGGTGACGTTCTTTATTTTCCTAGTTTCAGTGAGAACGCAAGCAGCAGCGTTCTGGATCAGCTGCAGCTGTTTGACTTTGATTTTGATTTTTTTTTTTTTTTGTTAGGCAAACCTGTGAAGACGCTGTTGCCATGATCAGTGTGACTTAAGATAAAGGCGTGGAGAAGTTTCTCTAGATCTTGTTGTGACATCAGGCCTCTAATACTGGTAATGTTCTTAATGTAATAAAAGACTGACTTTATGACTGTCGTTATGTGACTCTGAAGGTTCAGGTGTGAGCCCACACCCATATTTTGTTTCTGATCTCCAGTTTCTAGTTGAGATTTACTGAAATTAGTGGGAAATAAGAAAAAAACTTTAATCGAATAAACTTTTTCAGATACATAAAGTGTTAATATCATCTTTTTATTGCTTATTTGAACACCAGTTAACGCTTGTTTGCATAAAAAAAAAAAAAAAAAAAAGAAAGAAAGAAAGAAAAAGAAAATGGTCTGTCCATTATTGGCCAAGCCTGCAGGCTGTTTGGTTTGAGGTGAGAAGAGTCTGGACGGCTGTGCTGAGTGAGAACAAGGAGGACAGCTTTAATGTATTCATGAAAATAATTATGTAAACATCGCCTGGACGAGAGCGGCGCAGATCACGGCAAACTCTCTGGCGGACGATTCACGCTGCGGCCTGATCTGTCCACACCTCAGCTGACCCGAGGCGCCGGCACGTCCTCGGGTGCCGGCGGAAACGGACGACAATGTTACGACTGAAAAGCATCGGACGTCGTAACCATCTTCTAAAAGATCACACTCGCCCTTACTGTGCATTCACGTCACGCAGATACAAGGACGAATGATATTCTCTCCGGCGTCGTGTTGAATGTGAAAGCAGCACACGGCGGGATTACTAAATGGGGGTGGAGGGAATGGCCTGAGGTTCAGGATCACTGTAATCCAGGTGATTTAGTTCCTGCAGCTTTATTGCGTTTTCTTTAAGAATTGTTTTCAATTTTTTCTAGGCAGAAATGCCTAATTCATGCCAAGGTTTTGGCCATAAATAAAACACGTGGTTCACGTAAATTGGATGACCCGTGCTTGCCCAGTCCTCTGGTACCACCAGCGGACTTTCTCCTTGAAACGGAGGATCGCCAGGTACGATGGTGCAAACCGGGTCTCGAGGGATTGTTTGAATTTAGAACTTCTGACAACTACCAGAGGCCTCCAGTTTGACTTTTAACGAAACTTTAGTGTGTCCACTCCCCTCTCTTTCCATCCAGCCATCCTTACAGTGCGATGCATGTACAAAACCTGCAGGTGTGTGTCTGTCTGGCGAATTTTGAGTTGGAACAAGCTTGTCCTTCAGCCTGTAAAGAAGTCTGAAATTTTCCCAAAAAGTTACTCCAGTGGACATAACTGAGTACATATAACTAGTTACGGCCTAACTCTGAGCTGCAGTCTCTTTAGCGAGCTCTGGGTCTACCCTGTATCACTTTCTATTGCATGGAAAACCTTCAAATTGAGGACGATGGAAGGCATCCTGATCAGATGTCACATGGAATTTCGGATTATGTATTTGTTTACTCTTTGCATCGTTGTCCTGACATCAAAATATCACCGATAGAGTACATTGTCAGATTATGGGGGAAAATGAAACGGGAAACCAAGACTTTCTTTGCGTGCTATGCATCGGCTTTATCTGCACCTTTACTATTCTTCCTTCTGCTCATCATGTCATTAAATCACAGTCAATGCAAAGATCGCAGTTTGAATCCCTCGGGGGCTTTCTTTACCGTCGTCACTGACGATGTGCATAAAAGGAGCTCTTACATCTTTTTTCCAGCTTGTAATTCTGAACCCACACTTTAGATTTTATAAGTAACTTAAAGCAGTAGACATGATTGCAGATTGTGTCTTTTTTTGTTGTTGTTGTTTGTTTTTTTTTTTTTTCTGAATTCAGTTTGACATAGAGGTGTATGATTCAGGCTTTCAAGTGGCTGACAAATGAGAGAAATATGTCAGTTTACACAATGATTTGGCAGAGCTATGTCAGGCAAGGAACTGGGACCAATGAAGCGTGTGTTATGTCTGTAAATTAGCTTAAAAAACTTGATCTCATCCACATGTGCTGGCACGTTTGCTTCTCTAATACGCCGTTCCCTTTCTCAGCCACAGATGGATGATTTTACCATTCCCATTCCTACAGTCCGGTGTTTGTTCTAACCAGAAAAGAAAACGCCAAGGGACTATTATATTCATAAAAAAAAAAAAAATATGTCATGTGGGTTAAAATTCATAATTTAAAAGCTTCCTTTTGACTGTGGACTATTTGGACTGCCTCAGATGTACAGTGCCCTGCAAAAGTACAGCTTTCTTTCTATTTTGTCACAGAACAACAACAAACCTCACCGTATTTCAGGGGGATTTTGTGTGGCAGTCCAACAAAAACCACAAACTGAGACGCAAACACAAAACTAGATGTACAGTTTTACAAAATGTCTGAGAAATTAAAATGTGAAAAATGTGGCACGCTGGTTTCGGACCATGTGGTATGGTCCTGAAACGGCTAAAGGTGCTGCTTCAAGACCACCTCCAGTGACTTTATACCAGCTCTGCTCATTTAGAAACCGTCTTTTGAAACCGTCTTTTCAAAGCATCCAAATCATTTTGCTGATTTCCACACAAATGTTCTAAGATGTAAACCATTTTCTTCTATCTGTATTTTTAGTAATGTTGCCTTTTCATAAGTTTGATGCAGCCTCTAATTCAATGGTGTTGAAACTGACACAAGGGCCATTAAAACTGCGCCAGAGTTCACTTCAATCGAACTGAGACGTAGAGTTTTCGGTGGACCAGAGTTCACTTTGTTGGTCTGCAGGGGAGTTCGATTGCACATTCGCACCTCCAAAAACAAACTGGACTTTCCAGTAATTAGAGTTTGATCAAAGCAGATGAAACAAGCCTGGTGTGAATGCTCCCTTAAAATGTAAATAGACTTAATGGGATATTGGGATTGAAACGTGACAGCTGTTTGAATACTTTTACAGAGGGCAGTTAACTTGGCAAACTTTACTGTTGCAAGAGTCTGGATGTCAGCTGGCTAAAAATTTGACTTGGCCCCCTTTTGCACTATGGTGATGCAGCTGACTGGAGTCACAGTCACAGAAAATCTAACCCAACTCACGCACCCAAAGACACCGGCAACCTGTTCCCCGAAGCTATGTTTAATCGCTGGTGTTTCAGCACACAGCGCTGTTCTTTCCACGACTCCGTCTCCCGTCTCTTTCGCATTCTGCCGTTTCTTGGAAAACCCTTTTCTGTTGTCTTTGGATGGAGGGGACGGGATGCAGACAGATGGGGGTGTGCTTTGGCAGAAGTCGGTGGTCTTGAGTATTTTTTTATTTATTTATTTTTTTTGTTTCTTTCTAAACCGCTCCTTTTTCTTAATTCTGTGCGAGTGTGTGTGCTCAGAGCCAGGACCGCGTCTTATTTTGTTATTCCTTCGTTCCTTGAGGGGGTCTGCAGTTGAAAGAACAACAAAAACAGGATATCCCATCCTGTCATTGTGTTGGGGACCACGTCATGTGGAACGCCTGTGCTCCTCTGTGTTTATATAGTTTCTTTCTGTCTAATATATCCGCACTCAGCAGCGGCTGTTGTTTGTTTGGCCCACTTTCTCTTTATCTGCTCCCATCATCTGGTTGAGGGGAGGAAAATCCCATGGTTCCCCGCGTATGTGTGCATGTCTGACGGCAAGGGAGGTGGGGTGTCGCACCTGAGCCTGATGATAAGTTGCCTTAACTCCCTTCGACACATGCTCACACGCGCACACACCCATTCGGTCCCCAGGTTAATGACACGGACATGAAAGATATTTGCTGTCCCCCCCCCAACCCCCACCCCTCCATCCGATTCCCTCAGAGATCATTAGGCGGTGTTGTGCGACCTGATTCATCTTCCCTTCCCCGACGCATGTCCGACGGCCCCGCGGTTCCAGCAGATGTGTGCCCCGCAGCTACCGTTGCGCCACGAGTCTCTCGCTAACGGGTGTGTGTGTGTGTGTGGGCGTGTGCGCGCGTGTGTGTGTGTGTGTGTGTCTGTGTTTTCAGGCACAAGGCCCACCTTTTTTCCTGGCTTGTTTGGCGGATGGGAAAATAGGGTCACTGTAACAGCGGCGCGCCAGGAGGGGATTCCGACCTCCACCCTTTGCGACGCTCTCCATCTTTTCCATCCATCTCATGCAACTCCTCCGCTCTCCTCCCTCATTACCTTCAGGAGTTTGAGGGGAGGAGGAGGACGGTGTCGGGGACGGTCCCCCCCCCCAGTCCCCTCAGCCCACTCTACCTCCTCTGCTTTTGCCCTCTTGAGGATCCAGGAGGAGACGTGGAGATGGAGTGTGAAGCGGAAAGGGGGGATGATGGGGCTTGGCGGGGTGTAAATGGGGTGAGATGACAGACGATGTGGAATGAGGAAATGGAGGTGGGGGCTTCGCATGGATGGGGTGCATCATTGAGGCAGGAGGCTTAATAGAAGAAATGGGGATAAGGATGGGGTGGTTGTCGTCATGGAAACAAGTCGCCGTGGAAACAGACCTTTTTTTTTCCCCTTCCAGACAGACAGAGATGTGGGGAGGGACGACTGCTGAGTGTGTGAAAATGAAAAGAAGTGTGTGAGTATGAGACAGCAGCAACCACGCCCACGCACACACACACACACGCAATCAAGCTGTACCCTTATGTACTGTCTTGGATTTAAACAGGTGACACAAAGTGGTTGGATGTGTTGAATTTACTAATTTTTTTGAATAATAATGAAAAATAGCGGTCAGATTCAGCTCTGAACATAAACGGACAAATTGAAGCTGAACGTTTGGCTGCTGTTTGCCTTCAAACGCCGGAGGAGGGCTGTGATTCTGCACTTAGGCAAAGAATTGGCATCAGCATGCCAGAAACGCTCCCTGTGTTGTGCCGTCATGCTAATTTTTTTTTTTTTTTCCAAAGAACAACATTTACTAGGCCCATTTTTTCCACCAATAGTTGAAGATTTATGATTCCTTCCAAAAAATCCGAAGATACAGCCTTGAGCCTTTTCTGCATTTCGCTACAATTTAAAGGGGGATAGTATATGATAGATCAACACAACGTAGCACTTTGTTGTAAAGTGAAAGGAACAATAATTATTTACATGAAACAAAACCAAAAACCAAAAATGTGTGCGACAAAGGATGTCGCACACATTCAGTTACTACAGTTCCCACGTCACGTCTTTTGTTCATCTTGGCTAAATAGTCAGTCTGCTCAGTCAGATTTGATGAACAGTCTTCGCTACTCTGACCAGTTTCTCTCTTCCTGCTGAGGAAAAGCTTCACGGTCGGATGATGTGTTTAGGCCGATGCTCAGCGTCACAATACTTGTGCCATAACGACACGTCCAAAGAAAATCTGAATTATACCAAATGCAAACTCATCAATAATTATCAGTCTTGACTGATGTGGCATGCTCATATTGCGATGCTTTTTTTTTCAGCCAAATCCCAGCTCTAGGAAGTACAAACTAAACTATCCCAAATTGCTGCATTCCTTTTATACCAAACTCAACGATCTGAGACATCAATTTGCCAAACAGTTTCTTGGATATTTCAGGCTTAACCAAAGATCCTACACATAGTCAGACTTTGCCATTGACTTGACTTCTTTCTATTGCTGAAAGGAAGGAAATTCATCTGAACACTTCTGAACGCTAAATGTACGTTATGTTTCTTTGCGTCTCGTGTTTCTGCCCGACAGGGACAGTGCAGTGAGCTGCCAGGCAAACTTACTCGGCGATGACCAGCTTCCATTCTTTCTGCACTGTTTGTTCTGAATCGCCTTTCAAATTTCTGACATGTGTGCAGATCGTGTCCATGTCAACCTCCAAGAATTGCCGCGCCATCTGTTGCCCCCATGTATGAAGCATCCGTTTGCGGTTGTGTGACCGCTGCTGTGTTGCACGGAGCAAATGTCTCTGTTTTTGTCTTCAAACGGTGTGAAACATGACCAACAACTAAAGTCTGGATAAAATCTCATGCTGTTGGAATTTCAAGAAACTTATTGAGTGCTCCATTTAGTTTCTATCCATTGTTGTTATTCTTCGTCCTTCGCTCCGTCCTCTTCTACAAGGAAGACTCATATTAAAAGAGGGTTGAAAGTGTGCTTCTTGTCAAGTGAAGGCTTTTTTTTTTTTTTTTTTTTGAAGCAACACTGATGATGCTGTGACTTTCAGAAAGGCCTGTCAGTGCCAACTCACACCACTCCCACTCCTCAGCGCTCAAATGCGGAGTTGTTGCATCAACATTTCATCAGCCGGCTAAAAATAAGGACGGGATTCTGTGAAAGCCAGGCCGCTTTGTACGCAACGTCACAGCGAACGTGCAACAGAAGTGTTTCTGAGACCACCGGCGGATGAGCCGAAAACAGCTCGGCAGAACGAGGATGCCTGCGTTTGTGCAAAATGACGCTTTGCGTCGGTGACGGCAAACGGATATTCCGCGCTTGTGAGGCGCAATTAGGCAGACGGATTATTGAACGGGATGTTGAGTGTCGAGAGACGCCCCCAACGAGCATTTTGATCGGGTCGGACACATTTCTCCACCTGCTTCACCAGCATCTGGATACCTTTCGTTTTCCTCTCCCACATTTTGTTTCTAAGTTTGCATTTCTCTTATCTTGCGCCGCGCACCGGCTTCCCGTTGTCCAATAAATGTCCAACAGTTTAAGACCAAGCTGAACTTTTATTTTCTGCCAGATTGTTGTTGTTGCAATGATCATTGGCTAAAATGTAGTTTAAATTCTTTCCTCACCATTTCTCTTGTTCAAGGGGAGGTTTAACTTGTTTCTTACTTGTTTCTTACAAAAGTGTCTCTCTTGCCGAGACACTTTTGCTCCCCACTCAGGCTGCCAACTAGTAGCACCAGAGAGTCTTATGTGTAAAGAAACACACAGTGAAACAGGTGACAGCTGCTCTGTGGGGAAGTTATCCATCTGGTAGTAAAAAAAAAAAAAAAAAAACAAGACAGCAGCTAGTGTGGCAGAAACATTCAGAAGCTTCTTTTTATCAGAGCGACTTGGTCTGTCCCACTCCTGCTGTTTATTCACCTGACAAGCTGATAATACCGTCCATCTTGAACGATGCTCTTTCTCTGTGTCGTAGCCAGGCTGATATGTCAAGCTGAGAATAAGTTAGAGAGTTCATTGACCTCCAATTATTTAAACACTGTATAGTGACAAACATCCCCAACTCCAGCAGTATCTAAGCCGCCAAGCTTCAGGACGGAGGGTCAAGTGTTTTTGCATCCCATAATCCAGCCATAAGGAAGCTCGAAGTGTTTTATATGATAAAAACACAACACAATAAACAAAGAAACGTTACACTACGGTGGCAAAACAAAGGGAAGTAATGAAAACCTTCAATACGTAGCAGAATGACTCAATGTCGTACTGTATAATAGTTTCAAAGACATTTACTAGTTGATTGCACTGCTGTCAGTCACATAACTTAAACAAAACCTGTAGACCGTCTGAATAGAACGATTGATTTCTGAAGTAAAAACAGCTTCTGAATGGAATCGTGACGTTAAAAAGCCGAATCGAATCGACTCGCTAGACGCTGAAAGATTCGCACCAATAACGTGGAATAGTCCCACAGCATGATACTCCCACCACGCTGGTTCGCAACAGGGATGATGTTGCTACGTAGGTGATAAGCAGTGTTTAGGTGTCCTCTAGAAATTTAGGGCTAAGGGTGCTAGTTTGGTTTTGTGGAATTAGAGACAAATACAGCTTATTATTATGTCACCGATGATACATAGGACAATGTGAACCCATTAAAAAAAACACAATTAATAATATACTACGAGTGTGTGTAAACTTCTGTCCCGACCTGAAACCTCCACCCGTGATCACTAAACCCCATTGTCAGTACGTGACGTTTTGGTGTCTTCTTTACGATCGCAGGGAGACGCAGCGCCCGCTCAGCCACGCTGCAGTGACTCTCGCGGGCGTCCTGCATATAAAGCAGCCTGACTCTGCAGCTGCCAGCAGAACCACGTGACCGTGGAGTGTATCCTCAGGTCACCCCTCGCAGTTCGCAAGCAGCAAATCTTTTGGCTCTCTCCATTTTCTCTCTCTCCTCCTCTTCCCCCCTACGCTGTTCAATTTTTCCAGCCAGCCCTCTTTGTTTAAGCACAAAGTAAAACTGTGTGCGCTTCTTGATTAATAGTGTTTGACCACAGCACTCAGTGTAAACATCTCCTTATCTCTGTCTGCATCGTTGCTTTTCTCTCTCTCTCTCTCTCTCTTTCTCTCTCTCTTTTCAGTCACTCTGGACCGATTTGAACCCTGCTGTCCCCGTTTCCCCCTTCTCCTTTTCCCCTCCCCTCCTCTTCCTGCCGCCTTCCTTCTTCCCATCCCACCCTTACCTACCCTCATCTTTTTTCTTTTCTTTTCTGTTTTTTTTTTTCTCCCCGATCGTTGTTCTTTTAACTCTCTCCCTCCCTTTCTTCCTCCTCTGGGCTTGAATTTCGCTACGAGTTGAAATGAGGATACGGAGCCAGAGTTTGAGGTGAACCGAGGTGACATAGACGGAGAGCAGTGAGAGGAGCCGGTCTAGAAAGAGGCAGAGGGAAGGCGCAATCTGGAGTGGGAGGCACTTAATGATCTATATGTGTGTTTGAGAAAGAGAGAGAGAGAGACAGAGAGAGACAGAGGGAGGGAACGGTGATGAACTGTGGGGGATGTAACAGAAATAGTTTACTTCACAGAAGCACCGTCTGGATCCACTCAAAGTCGCTCCCCAGAGGGTGAACCAGGGCTGCGTACTCGCCTTCCTGAATGTTTGCCGCTGATAAAACCTTCTGTGTCCAAAACAAAGCCCGGTGAGATAAGGCTGCTACTGAAATCATCAGCGGGGGGCCTCTCTCGGTCCCTCGTTCCTTCTCGCCTCACCCGCACCCTGTGTGCGCACCCCTCCTCCTGTGGCTGACGGGGATTAAGTGGCTGGTGGAGCTGCACGAACGCACGCCGCCTTATCTCCGCTGTCCCCACGACGCGACGAGAGAGCGCGCGCGCGCGCGCGTCGGTGTGCGCGCGCATTCACGCGGTGCTGCTGTGAGTCAGAGGCACTGGGTCACGGCGCCGCTGCACAGTCAGCACATTCACAGTTACTGCGTCTCGTTGACAGATTACGTGTTTGTGTGAACTCCTCTAGTCTGCATATGTATTTATATCTCTTTATGTATGCCTGGATGTGCTGGATGGTCTCTGATTAAGTGTCATTTTACATATTGTCGCTCCAAGATGTGTAGGATGCAGTAGATTTTAACTGGATGCATTGAAAATATCATTATTCTCTCTGAAGTGTCAAAAGAAAATAGAAAATTTGATGCCCAAACTGCAAATGGTCTGGAGTATTTGATTTGTTCCTGTAGGGCTACCATAGAAGGATTGACACATGCAACAAGGCAGCAGTGAAAAGTAATTGATCATGTCATTGGCTGAATAATTTTACTGGGTTTCCCTAAGATAGAGTTTGGTGTATTTTACATGCAGGAGCTTGTCAATGTCCGAACATTCTTGAAAGAGTGTTGAAAAGAGTCTCAAATTTCAAAGAAAACTAAAATTGTTGCCAGATATTGAGGGCGTATTCAGGACAGACCTGTCTGGTCTGCCCTAATCAACCTCTAGTTTGTACACTATTAATGAAAGTCAGATTCTTTTTTTGAGGTGTGACTCAGCAATCAGACTTAACTCTGGTCCTCCTAAACACGTCGGTCTCAGTTCGGTTGAATTGCACGTTTCGAATGCATATAAGAAAACCAAGCGGACCAGAGACTAACCCTAACCCCTAACCCTATACCACAGGGCATTCTGGGTTAATACTGAGACAACAATGGGACAAACTACCATAATTTCCGGACTATAAGCCGTGACTTTTGTCACACGCTTTCAACCCTGCGGCTTATGCAACGATGTGGCTAACGTATGCATTTTTTCTAACGGCCACCAGGGGCGCTCGCCAGGTAAGAGTGAGACACGTTGAATATATGTGTCGAGGAAGATGCACGTTCAATGTAGCTTCGTGCTATGTGCATGAGTAAAATTAGCATGTAATTAGCATCATGGAAAATGCACGAACAAACGCAGATGTCGCAGCTTTCAAGTTGAAAACAATCGAGCTGGCCGATAAAGAAGGAAATAGAGCTGCGGTACGTAGTAAGATGAAGACGACTCTCAGTGACTTTTATCGATTTGTTCTTTGAACCAGCCCTGTTAGTGCTATGCTACCATGTTGCTGCTGTGTTACTGCCGCATCACAGACACTGTTTGGAAAGAAAAGCTAAGGTATATTATTAAAACTGTGAAAACTCTTTCTGTGTACCGTCTTTCTTTGTAAATATCTCATGTTTCACTGTAGGCACATGCGGCTTATAGACAGGTGCGGCTTATGTATGTACAAAATGGTTTTTCCTTTAATAATGTACTGGGCGCGGCTTATAATCAGGTGCGCTTTATAGTTCGGAAATTATGGCAGTAGGTGTTGCGCCTAATGGCTGTTCAAAGCCAACAGACAAAATGTTGGACTTTTGAAGCCAAAGCAAGATGGAGACTGAAATTAACCCAGAAAAGAAACTGATATGTTTTGCTTGCAGTTTTCTAATAGTGCTCCTTGAAGAATCTCTTTACTTCTTTACCACTTGTGGGATGAACTCAGTGGGGTACCCACTTTTAGGAAGATTGACAACTGCCTTAAATATTTTCCACTTTTATGTAATCTTATAGAGGTTACAGACACTTTGCAAATGGCGTTGTGACCCTTTCTTGATTGATAGGCAACGTCAGTCATTTATCCACGAACGGTGACGATGTCTTTCCTTCCTGGCGTCGCTGTAGCAAACTGGCAGATCTCCAGCTTTTATTGGGACGATGGTGGGAGGAGTTTGTCCTGGCAGTCGTTTGGGTTGCCAGTTTGATCTCCGCCTCTGTTGGTTGTTGTGTCCTTGGGTAAAACACTTCACCCTTCTTGCCTGTAGGGCAGCTTTGGCTACTATGGAGTAGCTTCCCACCATCAACATTTGAATGTGCGTTAATTGTAGTGTGAAGTGATTTTGGCTATACAGGTACAGGCCGTTACCATGTCACGGAGTTGAATATCAATTAATGTACTGCTAATCAAGCACAGTTGCCCTTTATATCCTATGGAAGCAGCACAGATGTCCTCAGTTTTTTTTGTCCCAGTGAGCTCATTGACAGATGTGGAAATTTTTCCATCACTGTATGTGTTTACATAATTTTCTAAGTATTATATATGAGGGAAAACAGTGGGAACAACTGTCTGTGGACGTTTCAAGAAGACGAAGAAATAACACGGTTTCAGACGTCTGTTCCTAAAGCAAACATTTGCTCAAACACAGTGTTATTATACTCTATATGGTCATTTAAAAAGGGCCTGGATCATTAGGCTGCATATGTTTTTAGCTTTGGCCGACTGCTGCCTTAAATAAGGAACAGCTGGGATCCAGAAGTTTGTTTGGCCCTTTGACAGTCGGTTCAACTTGAATACATTTTGTTGCTCGCCGCCCACACACATAAAGGTTTACACTGTCGTCTTACACAGTCTTAGTCCTCCTGAGCAGCAATTAACAGCTGCCAGCATAGCTAAGAATCCCTTTAACCAAAGCCTAATGAAAGCCCTCGCACCTCTTAAGTGTCTCTCCAGGCGTGTAACAAGCTCCCTTCATTATCACTCAGCTACAACCAGATACCTGCACACTAATTATACAAGGACAGTGCAGGGATTCATCGTACAGATGACTCAATTTGTCCATGCATCTGACTTACGTTGGTCAATTATAAACAGATCTCTTCTCTTCGACATTCCTTTGCCATAGCATGCTAATAAGCTTAATAATTAGCTTCCCCTCCTTTGATGTAACTCATGAATCTAAATGTTGGGTTTAATCTATAAATATCTCTAATGTAAAACACCAGAAGTATTTTTTTTTTTTTTTCTTGGTCCGTAAACATGAGGGCGTACAAATCAGAGGACGCCGCTTGTGTCGCGAGGTTTTCAATCACAAGCTCCTGGTAAGTGGACGCTGGTGAAGAAGTCAAGCAGACGAGTGTTTTCGTACAGGAGAGTGCGGAGTTCCCGCCTGATTCCCACGCGCTCTTCCAAGGAGACATTGTGTCACAGCTCAGAGCGAGTCGAGGTCTCCGGGGGTCACAGGAAGAGACTGCTCGAAGTCCAAATAAAGCAAGTGAAGCAAGGCCCCGCGACGAGACCAGAGGGACGTCAACAGGACACGCTGCAGTGGCATGGCGTCGCTTTCTCTCTTTGGATTGTTTGCCTCCATCAGTTTTCCTGTCTTTCTCTCTTTGATCACTGATTTCTTGACCGTTTTACGACCCCTCTACTGAGATGTTTATCTTCTGCCATCGCCGACCCTGGACGTTTTTAAAAAAACCCACATCGCCTTCCACCTTGCTGCTTGTTTAGATTTACACGGCTGCATGCAGTATTATCTTTGGCATGCTAATCTGATGAGCTCTAATCAGATTTCCACTAATGCTGCTAAATGGCTCTTAGGGGAATATCTTGTTTGTACACTAGGTAGGCTCAGACCGACGTACTGGTTTGTGGATTTGTCGAGCTGAGTCGTCCAGCTTTGATATGATTAAGGGTGTAGTTCAAAGGCATTTGATCAAATCGGAGTCCCATATAGAAGGTTTTTTTTTTTTTTTTTTTTTTGTTTTTTTGATTTGATTGCTCCGAAGCTCTTTGAATATCTATTTTTATTTTTGGCCAAAGGGAAAAGCGAGAAACGCTTCTCTGGCAGACTAATGAAAACTAATAGTCTCTTTCGAAACCCTGAAGTAAGATAAAAGTGGATGATTAAGATCACAAAGTGTGCTCATGTCTTGCTTACAAGCAAAAGTATTAATTCACCTTGAAGTTTTTCACATTTTATCACATCTGAACCACAATCTTAACGTACTTGTATTGGAATTGTTTGTAACCTGATAGACCAACACAGAGTATGGCCTAGGTTTGAAATGGAAGGAAAAGTTTACTCTGATACCCCTTAATAAAATCCATCTTTCTGATACTACCCCAGGAGTTCCCGCATCCTTTGAAAAGTCTTACATTTATGTATTTAAAATTCAGGCCTTAAAATGCCTGACAAGAAAACGCGCTGGCGTTAAATATGTTAGACACGGGTTTTAAATTTTGTTTTGGCAGGACTATTTGATCTATTTGTAATTTTTGTCTTGTAGCACTTTTCTGTCACGTAAAAGTCACACTCGGACATCTTTGCGTTCTGTGACTCGAGGTATTCGAAGCTACCAATAGCTAGCTGCTAATATAACCCTGCTAGCTAGCCAGCTAGCTTTTTTGCATCTATCGTGGGTAAGTGCAAATGCACTGGCAGTTGGCTGGATGACGTGCATACATCTCTGTGGAGACACAGGTTTTAAATTTCATTTAATAACCTTAAAAAGTCTTAAATTTGAGTTGGTGAAACCTGGAGAAATTCTGCTACCTGTAGTTTATTCTTAGTATGGAGACATATATGTTTTATGAAGACCGCAGAAGTTTGTCAGAGAGCATTAGCGTACAAACAGTATCAGGAGAAAGTAGGAACACATTTTGCTAAAAATGGTCTAAAGTGTTGCCTTCTAGATTTTCAAAGCTAGACAAGTTTGGTTTTACAAACTATGGACACCAGATTTGTATTTGTCAACATTTTCAACACCATGTTTCAATTTTACTCCAGACCACCACCATTCGTTACCTTGCGTTTTGTCAAACAATTGAGGCACAAATCCATTTTCAAGGTGTTATTTATTAACCTTAATGAAACCATAATATATCACTTCTCGCTGCCAATGCTCCATTTTTCTGAAACAAAAGGCCACAATCCTAATTAGGAAGGCAGACATCTGTGCAGGAAAACAATTCAGTATAAAAACTCACCTTTACAGGAAACTTTTTTTTTTTTTTTGTCTCACTTCCCTTCAATCAGGACTTTGTGTTATTGTATGCTTGCTTGTTGCACTCCACCAGCTCTCTGTAAACCACAGGGATTTATCTTGCACTTTTCCCAAACCTTCACTCCGCGTGCCGCTCCAAGCAAACCAACAGAAGGACGTTACCTTCCCTAATAAAACTAACATCTAACCCGCCGTCTTGTGTGTGTTGGCTGATTGATGTCGTAACTCCGTCCCCTGTCCTCTTCGTCTGTTTGCATGTGGCCCGCGCGTGAGTGTTCACTGTTTGCGCGCGCAGGTGTAGGTGTAATGCATCTAGACAGCTCCATCTGCTCGCCCTAATCGCAGGGATCCTGCAGTCCGGTGAAAAGACACATCCTATTTCCTGTGACATGGCTGTAACTTCCTGTCGAGCAGGCTTCATGCACGCCGGCCCGCTGACTACTTCCTGATTAGCTGGCCTCTTTATGTGTGTGTGCAGAGTTCATAGAATGGCTGGGGTGACAAGTTGATTGCCAAGACTGAGATCGTATCTGCCTTGACTCACCGAGAAGATTGAGAACAGCGTGTGTGTGTGTGTGTGTGTGTGTGTGCGTGTGCGTGTGTGTGTGTGTGCGTGTGCGTGTGTGTGGGCGTGTGTGTGTGTGTGTGTGTTCATGTGCTTTGCACCATAATGAAGACAAAATGTCTCGACAAAATTGGGGACCGAGGGGTATTTGTCCAGAAAACGACACAGAACCAGTTAAAGGCTAAAGCTTCACACAGAATTTGTACTTTCCGCATTGAGTTGTTGTCATTGTTGATATGTCTGGTTTAATCAACCTTACCTTTCAGAAACTGACCATGCCTGTTAGCATTTGCAGAACTCATATTTTTAAATTTTCTTTTCTGCAGAGAAAATCAAGTTAACATTAAGCATCAGGACACTTTACACCATAAAGCGTTAGTGTTACCAATTGTAACACCAACGATAATCAAAAGGAATCAAATGCAAATCAGACACGTTGATTCATGTTGAACTGGTTGGTTTTTAGCATTGATTTAAAGGAACTCTGTGTTTCAGCAGTTCTGGGGTTTTCTGGAAGTTTGTTCCAGATTTGTGGTTGATACAAGCCGAATGCTGAGAGATGGTGAACATCAGCATGAGCTTCGGTTGTTTCTTGTCAACCAGTCTTGCGTCACCAGAATAAGAGTTTTATTGTGTCATGTGTAGGTCCATGTGCGAGTTGACATGGACTCATGCTGTCAGACTCAAAGCGCTCGCCTTCACATTCGGGGTTTGGATTAATAGCGAACGCTTCACAGTCCCGTTCTAACAGAACCCAAATAGTGGATTTCGCTTTTGTGAGAAATGTAGCATATGATTTGTTTCTAACAAAGTACGTTCCCCCCTCCCCCTAATTCTCACAAAGTGTAAATGACGACTAAATCAAACGCACCAGCAACATTGGAGTCGGATGGAAAACAGAAAACATAGAGCAAATCAATAAAATGCTATAAAACATCTGTTTTTAAGACGTCCATGTTAGCAGGTCATGTAATTTATTTAGTTTTCCTCATGTGGCTGTGCTTCGTTTCCATTTGCTGCGTAATGCTCACTCGCTGCACATGCGTTGACAAAATTTGAGCCTATACAAGCTTTTAAAGGAAAATTGCTTGAGGCTTCATGTGGTATGCGATTCCTAAAAGCTTTCACTTCACATTGTGCTCTATTCATTCAGCTGCGTTTTATTTCAAACTGAATGACGCATTTTTTGTGCGTGACTTATTTTTTTGACGCCGTTTGGATTTCTTTCTTTCTTCCTTTTTTTTTTTTTTTTAATTGCTCCGTTTCGTTGTTAAAAAGAAGTGTTTAAAAAAAAACTTTTAAGTTGAGAGGACGCAAGAAATGTATGCGCATCTTCTTTTGTTGAAGGCAGAGGGACATTTCAAATTCTATGTTTGCAGAATTTTTACTCCCTCTGAGCACACCCATCCCATCCTCCCCTCATACGCCCCCCTTCTCTTTAAACACGTCCCCACCTTGTTATCGCCCTGCAAACCCCCAAAATCTGGGTTGCCATGGCGACAGCCTACCCATCAGACACAAAATGTGTGACTTGAAGGTACCACAGCCAATTTTTACGGCTGACAGACACCAGTGTTCATAAATCCTACATTATATACGCCATTATCCTGTCTTTTTTTTTTTTTTTTTTTACCAGAAACTCCCCTTTGCATCATGTTTATTGCATGTCTGTCTCTTGATTATTAATCAACAGACACAGCCAGGAGTTACTGAACACTATCAAAGCACTCTTTTACTTTTAACGCATAAAAAAAGAAATTTTGACTCTGGCATTCAATGTACGGTCTAATACAAAATCATGTAAATGGGACCAGTCAAGGCTTGTGAATTATACATGCACGGGGCTGTCCTATGGGCAATCAGTGGGAAACAGCCATGTCAGTGTGGAGATGGAGATTGAAGAAAGCAATTTTAAATGCAGCCCCAGAACGACTCATCATAGCATCTGTGTCCTGACTTGAGCAACATAAACGTACAACAGAGATGGGCGGGTCGACCCAAAATACCGATATCTGTATCAGGTCAATATTAGAGTGGCAAGATTGATCCTTTAGATTCAGGTTCCCTTTTTGAATTTTATTTCATTTTTGTATTGTAGTTACTCAAGTCGAACATAAAAAAAATGTTGCTGTGGTTTTTCTCACAAATTCTTGTTTTTGCATTTTATTTAGAAAAAGATGCTCACAAATTGGTTTTGGTTTTATATTGTGTCTGTTTATCATGCGGTTTAAGTATTTTGTAGACACCTATAAACCTTTTCTAAATTCTGACCTAGGTTTTAACAACATAATTCAGAAGGAAAAAAAACACATAAAGGCTAGAGAAGTTTGATGACTTATCATATTTAGGTTTTAAGTATCGGTATTAGTATTATTATCGGTATCGCGATACTGGTTCTGTATTGACTTGATTTCTCAACATGTCCAAAAATGTACTGCTGAAAATAGAAATATGGATTATCAAGGCTCAACAGAAGTAAACGTGGAGCGAAGCGACTCAGTTGTCATCCGAGTTTTGGTTTCGTCCGAGAAGTTATACACTGCTGAATTAAAATACAAATCCTACTGAAAGCTGTGCTTTCCATATACTCTGATTACCGTTGCTTTAATTAGGTTTTTTTTTTAGCATTTTCAATTTCTCTCTGGGATAATTAAAGTATTTTTTAATTTAATTGTGTATAGAATTCCAGTTCATGAAATTTTTGCTTATTGGACAAAATGTATTGCAAATGTATGACCAAAACAAACCCCATAACAGTGTTCTACCAAAGACAAATAAAAAACAACAGGTTTTTCAAAGGTTTTTGGTCCATTTGATACGGTGCAGTATGAAAGCAAACCGCACCAGCTGAAAATGCAACAAAATGTTGCAATTTTGGTCACCAATCGAATTGAGTGTACCGCACCATCAGGTGTGAAAACGCCCTTAAAAATTGCTGTTCAGAAATACTCTCTCCATTCTCACAGAGCTTGTTCTATTTTCCAACATAGAATGGACAATTTGTTGCTGTAATTGCCCAACATAGACTATGCAATTTGTTGCTGTAATTGC
>VMRN01000036.1:883223-897998 GCA_010277015.1 Poeciliopsis turrubarensis
AGAGAGAGAGAGAGAGAGAGAGAGAGAGAGAGAGAGAGAGAGTGTTGTTTCATGAAAGAGTTTGCTGCAAGTCTGGTTTTGTTTCGGAGGTTTTTACAGCTGCTGGTTCCCGGTCAGGGTTCCACCTTGTTTCCGAAAGGCGATTAATCTTGCGGTCACGAAAAGCTGAGTTATTAAGTTTTGGGGAAAGCGTGCAATCACGCTGATGTCAGTCTGTGAAACTCTGCCAGCCTTGTAAAACCCCTTCAGATTATGGAGTATGATTTAGGCACATTATCAGTGTTTAAATGTCTGTTTGGATCTTATTAATGAAGACATCTGCATTCAGTGGCATTTAGTTTGAGAGGAACGTACAAACGTAAGAATTACCAAAAAAATTTTTTTTTGGTAATTCTTGTATTTCAGTTCATTTCTGACATAAAACCTTGTTTTTCTGTATTATGTCCATGTTTCATTCTGTTCCCCAGTTTCTTTCTTTTTCTTCTTCTTTCCACCATCTGTGTGTTGGTAAGCAGAGCAGAACCCACCGCAGGCAAAGTTTCCACTTGTTTCGACTGCTCTATCAGACATCTCATATGTTGGTTCAAGCTGTTTAGCCGACACAGCAAACAAGTGGAAGAAGTTTCTCTGGTCCGATGAAACCATAACAGAACTTTTCAAGAACGCACATGGCTCTGAGCAGAGCGTCCTCACAGTGGGGCCACAGCTCTAATGTTTGTTTTTTTTTTTTTTTTTTTTTTTTTTTTTTTTTTTTTGCCAACTTAGCAATTTGACTCAACTGAACATTAAAAACGTTCATATCCGTTGGTTTCAGCTGTTGGCGAAAACGTTCTGACGCTGGACAACGTTCATGTTCCCATTTGGAGTTGCGTTTGCTCAGCTCACCAGATTAGCGGCGATTCGAAGGACGGAGTAAACTTTTTTTTTTTTATTTTCCAGCATCTTCCGTGATTCTTCTGCCTTCGTTGTTTTACAGTAGTTTCAAAATGATCTGGATGGACTCAGAATGAGCTTATTTCTCAGTTTACCTTTAGCTAGCTTGTTGGCCTCAACCACTCCAAAGTACTTAACTTTCCAACAACCCCATGGTCATATAACATATTATCACAACTGATTGGGAAATTATTACTGGTATTATTAGTGTTTCTATGCTTGAGGCTGTGCAGATTTTAATAGGCCTATGATCAGATCTCAGGCCAGGTGCTAATGGCCGGTAAAAGCAGTACGGTCAAAATGAACAGTTGCAAAGGGATGAAAGGTAAGGCGGATCAATAACGCTGATCCTTCTGGTGAAAATTAGACTCCAGCAGCACCTCCATCAGCCCCCATAAAGACTGACAGATGAAATAACCGCTCTGATAACGGCGGCACAAATTAATAAGGCATACCGTAAATGATTACCTCCATCATTAAGCCATTCCACGGCTATTTAAAGCCGCGCGTATTAACAATTTGGACAGGAGGTTCCACGTGTTAATGGGCAGCCTGAGCACACCGAGTACAGAAGGTACATTAGAGGGAACAAATGATTTGATTAACTCCATTCACGGGAATGGAAACAAATTACACAGGCAGCGCGGTGTCGCTCACCTGAAAGAAATAATGGGGAGAGCTCAGGCGAGAAATGAAATGTTTGCACTCAAACCCGCGTAATCCCTCCACACACACAAACACACACACACACACACACACCCCTCACCCCCGACCCCCCCCAGCCCCCCGGCAGCGGATTTCAGATGAAACTCGGCCTCTCATTAGCCGAAGTCGGACTAAATTGCAGCCGGTCCATTTGGGAAATCCTTATGGGCGTGCTCCAGGGCGCGGCCTTTTAGCGACGACCTGACCGATTCGCACTCAATGAATAATCCAGTGCTATCACCTGATGAATATCGCATTCCCATTCTTGCAGCCTGCCCACCTGCCCTCCTGTCTGTTTGTCTGTCTAAAACTCCACCTGGCCTCCTGCCAGGGACCCTGTTTTTCTTCCCCCCCACAACACAAATATCGGCTCAGCCTCCTGTCGACAGCTGGCGGTGTGTTGGAGACGCTCTGCATCTGAAAACACCGTCAGCGTCAGGCTGCAACAAGACAACTGCTCCTCGTCAGGCAGCAGTGAAACTTGTTCCATGACAATGTAACGTCCCACCCATCCGACACCATCCGGAGGTGGATGTTCCTGCCAGCTGGAGTGCAGAGACTTGGTAAAAGGAAAAAAAAAAAAAAAAAGGTAGTTTGAAGGGAATGAATTATCACCTTCAGCAGATCACCACCGGGAAAGGCGCTGAGGAGCGCGGCGCGGCGCGGCGCGGCGCGGGGCACGTGCTGGCTTGCTCCAAAGCGCTTCTGTTCCACTCGCAGACGGGAAGGCTTCACGGGCCCGATACGCAAAACCTCGTTTATAATCGAGAAGAGTCGTCATTTAAAGGGCAAGTTCTTACATGAACGTACCAGCTGCTGAAGGCCTCGCAGCATCGACACGGAGAAAGCAACCAACGTTCGTTTGTGCCCAGATATTTTTTTTTTTTTTTTTTTTTTTTTTTAAAAGTCTCATGATTAGTATCAGCCGGCGTTTTCTGTTTCAACTCTGCGAACGTGTTTGTTTCACTTCATGATGAGTATATCTTGTCACCATCTGTGAAATTATTTTTAGAGATAAGAGGCTGTTGGTGTGATTCACTAATTCGCTTGATGAGGATAACATCCTTTCTTGTCCTGCACAAACGTGAAGTACAGCTGTAATGAAATCTAAAGGGCTCCCAGGTATTTGGTGTTTTGTCGGGATTTAATGAGACGGGCCGACACAAAGTAGCGCATAATTGCAAGATGGAAGAAACATTATTTTAGAAAATAAAAATTAAAAATGTGTAAGGCCTAATTCACAATTGTTTGCAGCATCTCTGTCTGTTTTTAATTGGGCTCTCAATGACTTTGGTCTCTACTTTCTCTGTAGTCTTTCCATCTATTACCTCCTTAGTCTTTCGTATGTGTTCCTTGATCTTCATGATTCTGTTCATTCACTAATGTTCCCCAAAAACCCTCAGAAGCCTTCAGTAACCTTGCTAACTAGCCACAACATGAGCTGTTTGTGGAGTAGCAGAGTACAAGGGGGAGGGTTGCGAACTACAGTGATTGACAGCACTAAGACCCTCCCTCTGCCTCTGATTGTTTTTTTTTTTCTTAATGAATGGTGTATTGCTGCAGTTAGTACTGGGAGCACTGGGAGAAGGCAGTCGTATACTGAAAGCATACTCATAATTTGAACAAATGTGTAAAAAAAAAAAAAAAAAACATTTTTCATAAAAGTTACATACTGCAGCATTAAATCATGACACTACTCCCAGGTAGTGTCATGACTTAACGCTGATCCCTACAGCAAGAACCCAAAATGTCAGGCACCATTTAAGCACCAAGCTCATTAAGATGCACCGGCTGCGCACCGTGACTATCTCTGTGAAAATCTTATTGCAGTTAATCTAACAGATGTTGAGATGTAATGAAATCATTTCTCCTTCCAAGCTTTTTCCTGTAACTGTACTGAATAATTTCATCAATGTTTACTCAGGTATAACTTCACTTCACACTGAGCTTGGTTCCAAGATCTGCCTTGAAAATGATTCTCTTTGATATTTAGCATTCAGTTTATATGCTCCTTACAAGAGTAATAACTTAGAAAAGTCCTAAATAAGATGATGGTTTTTAAGCAGCTGAAATAAAACATGAATCTCACAGACTAGTGTGAGTATGCATGTTTGAATTTTCATAACTGTGATGGTTTCCCAATTATGTGCTTTAATATTCAAGTCATTACTTGTTGTATTATGGCTATATTGATAAAATGTTATTTTATGTTGCTTTTTGCAGCATCAAGGCTCACAAGAATATGCCTGATTTGAAACGTGGCCTGGCCAAACTGAACGAGGCACAACGAGAGCCAGAGAAAACCTGTTGTCATGGATATCCAATAAAATAAAGAAATATCCAATAAAATACATTTCTTTTTGTTCTAGATCTATTATAACAGCAGGTGTTGCCCTCTCCTTGTCAGCATGATCTGTAAGAGAACTATTCTGTCTTTTTATATAGAAATGAGAAAATTATGGGCAGTTATTTCTGGCTGCAGTGCTTTGAAACATGTTTCCCTCTCAAATCTTTCTTCTGTTCTTGCTTTTTCGCAACGCTTGGCTCAGATGGTCAGACAAACGACATTAAGTAAACACAAATAGCAGTTTTTTGTTGAGATTTAATGCATTGCTCATGTAACTCCTTGTGTCCAGTCATGCATTAACTTAGACTAATCCCATGTCTGTAGCTCAGTTTGCCACGCCCAATTCTGATTACTGCCACACCTGTAAAAGCCAAAAACCACCTGGACTGTACCTGTTTTATGGCATGAAATAAGTAAACTAAGCTCAAAAAGCAACAAACTTTGATTATAGGAAGAGTTAAGAAATGTGTATTGACATGGGTCGGTCTGGAAACGACTTTTAAAACTTTGGGATCCCAGTGGCGCTCCTAACCCTAACCCTAACCCCAACCCTGATCCATTATCCAGTATCCAAAAGTGAAAACATGGAACTTTGGGTGTTTGACTCAAAGGCTGATTCAGCAGGTCACACAAGAACTAAGAGTTCAGTTTTAATGCTCATGACTAAACAATTAACACAAAAGCTAATTTGGCAAAATTAGCTCTTGGTGATCCCTAAAACTTGACGTCAGATTTACACTCTTGTCGAGAAAAAGGAACATTATTCCAACAGTAAAACCTATTCAGTGCTTTGATCTATTCTGCAGGATCATCATCAAAAGCAAACCAGAAAATCCACCTCTGATTTTTCACAGCACTCTATGGAACGGCCTATTATTTCACAAAACCAACATAGTGTCCACCCACCAGTGGGTGGACACTAATGAGTAACCCTCAGTGGGTTACTCAACCCACTGAGGGTTGAGTAACCCTCAGCGGAGGGTTAGTCAAACACTTTGTCAAAGCCAAATTGTCCTTGTTTTATTATTATTATTTACATCTGATCTATGTGATCACGTATCAACATTTAAAAGATTATTTCTGTTCCTTTACCTTCATTAAGTAAAAGAATAAATAACAAATCAGGTTTTTTTTTTTTTTTTTCAAATGAACTAATACTCATCATTAATTTCACTTTATTTTTTGCGCACAAATATCCAACCCTTTTCATTAGATTGCAATGTCTTGAGCTGAAATGTTGCATCCCCTTCAGGGAGTTGAACAAAATGAAAGACAAAAGCTGAGGCATAAATTAAAATGCAGCTACTTTGATCTATCCAAGCTACAAGTTAAAGAAAAAAAAAGTTCCTAGATGAATTTTGATTAAAACACAGTTTTAATTACTTTTTATTATTATTATTATTATTATTATTATTATCAACTGAATCTCTGTGTTTGTCGTCTGTGAATGTAGGATTCCTCCTTTCCATCGTCTGTATTTACCCTGGAGATCATCGCCGTCTATATAAAGATTTTCTTTTATTTCATCATTATTTGACAGCAATGTTTGGCTCGCGCCGCGCGATATGATATGTAAGGAAGAATGCTAAAAGTAACAGCTGAACTTAATGCGAAGAGGACAAAGTTGCAGTGTCGGTCGTAATTCTTGTGTTTTGCGTGCGAAATTAGACAAGAAAGCAACCAATCGGCTCTGAGCTTTAATTAAAGAAATCAACCTGTGATCAACATGAAAATGAGACATTTACCTCCCTACACCAAACCCTCTTTTTACAGCCTTCTCTTTCACACTCCCACTCGTTCTCCTCTAAGTGTGTGTCTTTTGATTGTGCCAGCATGTGTCAACAGCGCTGTGCGTGTGTGTGTGTGTGTCTCTGTGTGTGTAAATGGAAGAAGAAAACAGGTAAAAGGGAAAAAGGAAAGGAGTGAGCGTTGAGCCTAATCAGCCAATCGGGAAGCAGATTAGGCGACTGGGAGAGCTGGAAGAGGGAGTGAGGCAGAGCTGTTACCACAGAGGAAGAAAAAAAAAAAAAAAAAAAAAAGAATGAAAACATCTTTGGCTAGCAACACGGCATCCAATCACAATCCATAGGCAGGCCAAAACAACTTTATACACCAATAACCCTGCCTGGTGGATATAGGTGCGTGTGTGAGCGTGTGTGTGTGTGCGTGTGTGTGTGTGCGTGTGTGCGTGTGTGTGTGTGTGTGTGTGTGTGTGTGTGTGTGTGTGTGTTTGGAGACAGAAAGGAAAAAAAAAAAAAAAAAACTGCCTTCTCCAAGGATTTTTTTTTGGCAGCAGCCCAAATGTTTGTGGGTGTGCATACGTCTCACTCCAAAGATGACGGGCAGACTTCTCTTCTAATTTGACATGGTTCACTGTTTTGGCATGCACTCGCTGCTTCCCCAACTTTGCGGATGTGAGTTGTGCGCTCTTCCACGGCGAGCGCCGGGTGTGAGTGACAGGCCTGACCTTTTCAGTATGCCCGCTAAACCCGAGCTCCTGTCCCAGTGCAGACATGCCTGTGTCTACTCCTGCGCTGCTACATGAAGGTCAGACGTATTGGCACGTCCGCGCACAAGCACACCGATAGACGCCGCAAGCGGAGGGTCTTCCTCCTGATTTGAAGAAATTAACTCGTTGTACCGATCCGCTGTAGGTCTAGTCAGTCTTTAAGGTTTTCTTCCGTTCTTCTGTTGTCAGAAATGACTCCTGTGCGGTCAAAGTTGGACGTAGTTTTGTCCGATTGCAATCAACGAGCTGTAGCTGCATTTTCATTAGCCGTGGAATTGTGCCAATTGAAATGATGAAATTGAAACACAACCAGTTTTGAAAAATGAAAGTTTTTCAATAAAAAGTGTTTTTGCTGGGATGAAGGGATTTTTCAACCGAATTGAAATAGAGATATTTCACAAAACTGCAATGGAAACGCTATTTTTGTATAACGAGTCACATGATCTGCCAGTAGTTACTACTGGCAGGAACTACAAAGAAGACGACTATAATTTCCCCAAAACGCTGCATGTGTAGTTGCTCCTAACTATAGAGACTAGTCAGTCCAGCACAAGGACAAGACGTCTCCTCTCGTTGGCTGACGTCTTGGAACGGCCTGTTATTTCACAATAATAGACCGAATTATGAATATGTCTCATTTAACTGTATGCATCTGTTGCGGCCATGATTTTAATGACTTACTGTGTAAACTATCTTTCTCACGTGTGATTTCATTTTTCTCTCACTAGTCTTCTTCTTGAAAGGTCCGTCAGGTTGTGAGAACTCTACGGGATGTCCGGTGCCTTAGAGAAGTTTTCATACCTTTCCCTTGACTTTTTATTTTCAATAACTTGTTCTCTGATTTACTTGGAGTGGTCACTTGTCTTCATCTTGTAATGGTAGTCAGGAATATTGATCAGCCAGTGACTGGACCTTCCACACCAGTGACGTGCGGTGAGATTCATGGATGGTGAGGCACTGACTTCATCTGTCAGATTTACAAGCATATTGTATTGTAGTGTACAAATAATCAGGCAACATTTCGGTACTCTACCTTTTATGTAATCCATTCTGTAATCCATTCTGAAAGTAAGGGCATGCGAGAAGAAAACGATAACTGTACTTGACTTGCTAACTGTAAACTCCCGCCTGTTGTCACTTATTCTGCAGCCAATAAATCGCAAAAAGAATCCCTGAGCTCACTAGCGCCCCCTATCGTGAGGCAGGAGCAGTGCGTGCCTCACCCCGTGCCTATTTTCAGCCGTTTTATGATTGCGCTAGCACAAAAAACACATTACACGCATATAGTTGCTGTTCATTATATAAATCGGCTTAACTTTGGAAACTTACTTCATATATCAAACGTGTTTGAACATTCTAATAGTGATATAAAGAGAGACAGCGATCTGCTCTCACTAAATAACATGGCAGCATAGTTAGCCGAGTCATTGCGCAATCCATGGTTAGGCTCAGCAAGGTGCTGCCTCACCTCCCGGATTTTCTCAGCATTTAACGGTAAATGTGAAAATTCGGCGATTTTGAAGAAAAAATGTTGGCGCTTAGCTTTTTAATTAAATTATTACCCATGAAAAGTGTTACAGTCGATAAAAAATAATCTAAAAATGGTGAAGTTTAATGGAAAATTACTTTATAGTACAAATCAATTGATAAATATAAATATATATTTTTTTTCATTTCTTTCTTTCCATGATGTCAGGGGAGGCCGTGCCTCACCTGCCTCCCCTGACCGCACGTCACTGTTCCACACACAGGTGTCATCATTCTACAGTCACTTGAGACACACATACTGCTGTCAGGCCACCGCCATTCAACTCATTGTGAGACTACTAGCACCAACTGGTTGGACCTTCGTTGAATTAGGTCAGAGACTTTAACCCTCCCATGGTCTTAAGAGACATGGGTCATTTACTCGGCGTGCTTTTATAAATTTTCATCTTTTTCTTTTTTTTTTACGTGTGGTTACAGTAACTGACGATCTGACGGGACAACCCCTCTGTGTACCCATGACATTTTTGGCACTCTTCCTGAGCATTGTGTTAAGACCACGGGACGGCTAAAGAGGGTGAATATTTATGTTAAATATTTTTATTATTTCATTGTCATTGTTTTGTAAAAAAATCTGGGGGGTTTTGCCTTGTAAAGAACTAAATTTAATTGATTGTGACATGATTTGTAAAAGCAAAAAAAGGGTAAAACAGCCAATTAGGGGGAAGACTTTACATAGGCGCTGTACAACAATGAAGCCTCTGTGTGATTAGGAGAAGGGCGATAGGGTGGTATTCAAAAGCGACAATGCATTGAACAATCCTTATCAGATTAACCTAAATTTTATACTGACTCTTTGAAAAAGCAGTCTTGGTCGTGTCGGATCTCTTTATTCCGTCTGCAGAAAATAGTCTCAACGACATTCCTGTTGATTCTACAAGCACCTCTCCAAACGTTTCTCCGGCGTTCGCTGGAATCCAGCGCACTTTGAGCCGTGCATCTCGAACGCGCTCGTATCGGATGTCTCTCCCGGGGTATATGCGACGCAGCAGCCTCGATTCGTTTACATCCATTTGCCTGGGCGGCCCTGCATGCACGGCTCCGCTTTGTGTGTGTAATCGTCTCCTCTTACAGTGCTTACAGTCCATTTTGTCAGCGCGCACATTGACCATTAGCTATCCACCATACATAATGTATAGCGGTGACCTTTCTGCACGCTGCACCCTTAGGCCTATAAGCCATTGTTTGGTGTTGTATTGATTTTAACCCAGCTAACCCCCCCTAACAGATGGAGACGGTGATTTGAAGAGTGGAGAGACTGAGCGGTGCTGTGTTTGGTGAAAAGGAGAGGAGAAGGCCAGCCCAATGGAGTGTGAAGAATTGAAAAGGTTCTGTGTGCAGAAGGACACAGACTGCGGCGCATACCTTTAGCCTCCTTCTTTCAGCAGAGTTGTCGCTGTGAAAGACAGGGTCAGGTCCAGTATTCCTGAATAGAGCAGCTCATATAAGTGCCTCCTATACACAGCCCATTAGACAGAGTGGTGAGAGCAGGGCTACAAAGTAAACAATTTAAGCAGAGACACTGAAAGATTTTCAGCATTCATCAATGCTCCTTCTGGAGTGGAAAAAAAAAAAAAAAAAAAAAAAAAAAAACAAAAAAATTGGGGAAAAAAAAAAAGCCCCTTTTGGGGGGAAAAAAAAAAAAAAAAAAAAAAAAAAGGACGAACCACAGTGGGGGGAAAAGGTGCAGACTGTCAGGATTTCCATCTGTGCTCCTTCCCTGTAATCTGTCAGAATGTGTTTTTTTTTTTTTTTTTTTTTTTATATTCCTCCTTCTCCAGCTGACAACTAAAGTGGAGATACACAGAAGAGGAAAATGGGCCGAGAAAAATGTTTTTGGTCTCCTGCAGCGACGGTGCCATAGGTCGCCTGACAGATGATGGAGGAAGGGGGCGAAGAGGGCCGAATTGAATTCGCCGACATCACTTCTGTTGTCACCCAGAAGACACGGGACGTGGTCTGGAGGACAGCAGTCGAGACTCCACTGCTTTCACAGCTGCCCACCAAGGTCAGCACAGTCAACTAAAGCTAACGAAATAACGAAGACTGACCTCCATTCTCGTCAAATGAAACAAGTAAAAACAGTCATTAGAAGGGGAAAACTATAACTAACTGTATTCTGTAATACATTATAGTTGCACAGCAGATTTTCTAAACATTTTATGGATTAAAATGGTATTAAGTGGTCACACGTACTAAAATTAAAAGCTATTTCAATCAAAAGCATCTTAACAGACAGAGTTGCATGTTAACACAGGACCTTCTTTGACATCACCTGCACAATTCTTGCATCCATTGAACTTGTGAGTTTGTGGAAAGTTTCGGCTTGAATTTCTTTGCAGGATGTCAGAAAACCTTCCCAGAGCTGCTGCTTTGACATGAACTGCATCCCAGACTCAGATCTTCTGCTGGAGGAAACTCCAGAGATTCTCAATAGGGTCAGAGGTCAGAGGAAGATGGTGACAGCAACATGAGTTTCTCCCCTTTTATGCACCCAATGACACATTGGTATTCGTAGCAGCATTCATTGATTCATTGATGATTCTTTTTGAACCATTAAAGAAAGTGATCAGTCAGAAAGTCCATATACTTTGCTGAGGTCATTTTCACACCTTCATTGTCTCTGAAGGGCCCGACCAATGATTCTCTCCCCATGATTCTGGCCCAAAGCATGACTCCACCACCTCCTTGCTGACATCACAGCAGTACGATAACGCTTCAGTTTTCGTTAAATATCTGATGTTTTCATACCTTGTCATACGGCCCTACACTATCTGATCATTTTCGTCAGCAGAGCTCCTTTCTCTTTCCCATATTGCTTGAAACCTGTGGCCTGCTTAATAATGTGGAACATCCTTCTTAAGTAGATTTCCTTGAATTGAGCTCACCAGACAAACTAATCAACCCAGGTCTCTGAAACAACAACAAAAAAAAATCTTTATGACACTTTAATCCAGTTTGCACAATAATTTGGAGCACAGTGTAAATGTGTGTTGGGATCAAGGGTGTGGAACTAAAACTATTCAACTGTGTCAGAATGGATATTACTTTTACAATGATGCCGCCATCTCTATTTTGTTTATTCTTCTCAGAATTGATATTCATCTTTAAAAATTCAGTTCTTTATTCCCAGATAGTGAAAGGGCCAGATAATTATTGATATAATGAATCGTGCCATTAGTTTCCTTTTTCATTTCCTATCATCTTGCATCCTCATGTGAGTAAGAACTCATTAAACCAGACTGAAGTTTTGCAGAGCACTTCATGAGGTAAAGTAATGCTGTTCTTGGGTCATTGCTGCACCATTTGCAAAGTGGTTCCACAAATAATCTGGAGTTTATTGACATATGGGACCTTCAGGGTGTGTGAGGGCTGCATCATTCAGTATGATGGAGTTTCCAACAGAGCCAAAAGAAATGTGACAGCTGATCTATCTGTCGATGAGTTGTGAACGCTACAATGTTAAAAGCAAGATGCTGGAACATACGGCAAACACACAGCAGTTTGATGGGGGAAGTACAAGGAGCCTTCCATTTTTATAAGCACAAACCTCGCTAACTGTGCTAATCGCGAATATAAATTTGAAAAAATGTACAAATAATGTTCATTCATCTGCAACATTTTCTTAAATAGTAAAAACCTAATAGTCATGTCAGGAAGGCACAATGAAAAGTAATTTGAATCCTGTTCTAATTCTTTAAGAAAAACTGATATTGGTGACTCAGACCTTTACGAAACCCAGAGATCCAAAACCGTCACAAGACTCAGCAGTGACGTCATCCTCAGGTGAAAGTTGTCCTGTTGTCGTCACGGCGGGTGCCTCCCCTGCCCCAAACCCATCACCCATCGCTACGTTTCCATTCACCGTACAGTTGTGTGATTTGACATTATGAGACTAATTTAGCTTAATGGAAACACATCAATTTTTTTTTTTTAAATCTTGAGGTAGTTTTTCGGCCTTATCGAAATCGGTTTATTTCATTTTCACTTTTTTTCTCATCATGTGGGTCACATGACCAATAATCGGATGTTGCCACTGGCTCAAACCACGGAGAAGAAGACAGGAAGTAGTCGGGGGGACAATGGCATGGCCTGTTTTTGAAAGACTTACTGCATGAACAAACTTATTCATGTGGGATTTCAATTACATTTCTTAGTTAATAGAAGCAGCATTTTGACATTAAGGCAACATCAACAAAGTTTTGTGCATATTTGTGATGGAAGCACCCAGAGTTACTCCCAGAGTTGGTAGTAAAAGCAGGAACTGCTCGTCCACCCTCTTTGTGGTCACTTATGCAAATTTGGTGATTACTTCAATAAGCGACTTTTATGGAGCACTAACAGCTCCTTTCCTTTCTGAGGAGTTGGCCACAGTGCATTTAGTCTGTTTGTGGTAACTCCATGTTTTACTTCTCAACCCTCCCGCGATCTTAGCGCGACGCTCAGGGGGAAGTGCAGCAAATGTCACGGTCAGACTGATTGTCCCATCAGACCGTCAGTTCCCGAAACCACACACACAAAAAGAAAGTGTTGCAAAAGCGCACAAAGTAAAAAGCTTGAGGATCCAGAGGACCCCATCTCTGAAGACTGCAGGACGATGAAATGACCACTAAACCTGTGAATGTGCTCACATTTATAAATGTAGGTGTTTATGATAACTATATTACAGTTTAGTTCTGAGAAGTAGTCATTTTGAATGCAATGACTGGTAAAGCCATTTCAATTGATTCAGAAGGGGAAATCTGACTCTTTAACACAGACACTAATGCAGCGCTGATCACTCTGTTACTGGAGAGAGGAAGAGGGGCCGAGGAAAGAGGGAAAGCATGCCAAGGGTGGAAAATAAGTGGCATCCCGCAGCGCTTTCTAATTCCTTCAGGAGATTGACACCTGAATGTGCATTCAAGCAGCAAACCGCTGGGTGGCAACGCCCCGCCGCCCCCGCCTGCGGCTTCCCCCTCGACTCCCTCTGTCTCTCTCTACAGCAAATCTATTTTTCTCTCCTAGGGCCCCTGCTCCCTTCGCCATCTGATACCACGTAACAAGCTCGTCCTAAAGAGACATTTTAGCTCTCCACCCCCCAAAAAAATAAATAAAAATAAAAAAATCTGGCTTTATTATGTTTATTTGTTAAGCAGGATTCGCGCACATGTGCTCGGAAATAAATTGCCGGTCCATTAAAGACAAGGAGAAACTCGCGGAGCGAGTCGGGGAAAATTACATCCTAGTTAATGGTACGTCGTTAATTATTCAGTTTGCCCCATAAAGTATTCAGGCCTATGATTTTTTCTTTTTTCTTTTTTTTTTTTTTTCTTTTTTAGCACATTATGTTTATTAGATCATGATGCGATTATGGTAATTACAGGGCGAGTGCTGTGCGCTTCTAATGCACTTTTGATGTCTTTTTGAGGAGGACGGCGCAGACAGACAGACAGACAGACAGAAGTGTCGGGGTTCCGTCGAGGAGCAGCAGATCACTCTGGCGTCAATTCAGGAAAAAAAAAATCCCAACAAGTTGACTTGCCTTCATTCCTTGTAATGTATTTAATCACTGCTGTTGTGTCCTTCTGCTGTTTCCTCCACTTTGTCCTCATTCGTCACGTGTCTTCATTGAAGGATGGCTTTGAAGGAGGGGGGACGGTGGGGGGGGGGAAACAGAAGAGCTTCGCAGCAGGGCCTCCGTTCCATTTGTCAACATCGGGATTTCAGGCGCGACGTCTTAAAAGCCAACTCGCAGACCTCCGCTCTTTCGGCGAACAAAAGCCGCAGCAGCAGAAATGTGAAATCCTACCTTTTCTCCTCACGCTGAGCTCACCTTTTTTCACCAGCGGGTGCTTTTTTCGGCGCTCGGCTGCATGAGGTGACTTTCTTTTCTTTTCAGAGGAGATGGCAGATAAAAATGAGTGACAAACACACTTACACAGCCTTGAGGCGGCACTATTTGTGTGAAAAGGCTTTCCCACCCCACTCCCCCACCCCCTTTTTTTTTTTTTTTTTTTTTTTTTTTGAATAGTTTCCATTCAGTTTTCTTTCTCGAGTTTCTCGCTTTTCCATTCCTTCCTTGCACTGCGAGCCGTATTAACGCTGAACGCTTCCAGACGCTTGTTTTAGTTGTTTCTAAGAAACAAATCCTGCCTGATGTTCTTCAGCCGTGTGAAGAGTTGGCAGATAAACCCAACCAAAGATTTACGCCCAGAAACCACTTTATTAGGACGACCTTGAGGTGGTTTGTGTTCAGAACTACTATAAAAAAAAAAAATTAAAAAAAAATACTTGGCAGCTAAAAGCCTTTGTTTGTTGCTTTGCGACACACCATTGTTTTGCACTGTCAAAGTGATTTTTAAAATAAGACAAAGACGTCTCGAGTAAATAAAAAATACAGTTTTCAAATGATGATTTATGGAAGGCACGAAGTGGTCCAAGCCAACGTTAACTCTGTGCGATAATGACTTCTGTTAAATCACAAATGAACAGCAATCAACCCAATTGTTTTTGGTTCATTTTCTCTGGTCGCAGAGGCCTGATTGCTGTGGAATTGACAAATCCGTTTTACTGAACGACTGCAACAGCACGAAGAGAGGGACCTCAAAAAGCACGACATCGTTTCCCAAGTTAAATAACGTCAAGAACATATGAGAAAAGTCATGAGCGTGACTCAATCTGGAAGAGGTTAAAACAGCCAATCTAAGTGACATGATTGGTTTCAATTTACGGACCCACATGCAGAAACCACACG
>VMRN01000036.1:900682-934616 GCA_010277015.1 Poeciliopsis turrubarensis
ACACACACACACACACACACACACACACAAACACTTTCAAGTCTTTTTGCACTATAGAAGTTGGAACCACAAACTTCTGTGTCTCACTGGGATGTTATTAGACAGACCAACGCAAAGTAACAGACTATCCAGGGAGAGTATTATGTATTTTCCAGGCACATGGTGCCATTTTATGCCCCAATCAAGTAAGCATGTTAACGTCAGTTGTTATAAAAATGATATATGGGACTTGAAAGAATTTTTACATCCTAATTTAACGCCTTGAAATTGGGCCTCTGTCTCTTTCTGAAACTCTGCCTCCAGGAAGTCGTCGCAACACGGCTCCTCTATTAACCCTTTTACAACATTTTCACCAGCGTTTCACTGAGAAGCGGCTCCTATAATGAGCTCAGCAGATGTGAAGGTGTTTGCTAATCGCCCTTGTCTAGTCTGAAGGAGTTGAGTGGGCGAGTCAGGAGGAAGGAGCGCTTCTTGTCCATAACTCAACGCACCGCTGTAGTCTCCAGATCTGAGATGATACTTTGAAGGAAATTTTGTCTTGTATTGATTTGAATTAGTGACTGAAACCACCGAGTCTCGTCATAACTTCAGCAAAACGGTGGCTTGTAACACGACAGCGTTTGAAAAAGATGAAGACAAGGGAACAGCTTTCCCATGCGCTGATTGCTGCTGTGTGAAAGCAACAAACATCCACACACACTAGATAAACACCCCTCAGCCTCGGTAAAAAGCTCCACATCAGTAGTTTCCCCCACTGTCGCTGCCTTCTTCATATCCATCCACACAATGAAGGATGTAATGAGACAGTGAATGCATCATCTGCATTAATCCCCTTTTGATTGAAAGCGCTGTGGCTAAAGAGGGCAAAGGGAGGGGCTGGAGATGGGAGAGGCTGAGCGGTAAAGAGGTACTGCCACATGGGGAGGCGCGGAAAAAAGGCAAAATGGAGAAGGAAGCCTGGAGGGACACCTCACTGCGGCTGCCTCGGGGCTCAGGAGAAACACACGCACACACACACACACTCGCTCGCTCGCTTATCCGCTGAGATTAACAGCAGCGGACACACACTATAACACACTCTCTCTCACATGTGTACATTCATGCAGAAAAGTTCCAGACGAAATGAAGTGAACGTCCCAAACAAGTGCTACCAGATTAAATCCGGACACGGCTGCGGAACGGCCTTTCTCTCTACACAATCAAGCCTTCGTGTGGAAATTTAACGGTTGAACTCCAACAGTACTGAAGGTGGATGTAACGAACGCGCGGAAGACATCGAAAGGTTATGTTCAAACAGTGCATCAAAGAACCTGTGATTGAAACGCTCCATAATAGTTTTGATCCAATCAGATTTTGTTTTGCCAAGAAAAGTGTTTAAGTTCATGTTTTTGAAAAACTTCGCTCACAAAGAAAAGCAAAACACGAAAATGGGACTTTTGTTTTCCCCAAATTTGTGGCTAATTTCCCATCTCATTTGGTCATTGTGAAGTATCGCTACCCCACTTCCACTGGCATTAAATGTGATTTGGGCCACTCTCACTCCAATCACAGTCTTCTTGTAAAACTGACTTGACTAGTCGGTGGAAAAATGTTGTCAGATAAGTTGGACGGCCATTTAAAATGTTTCTGCACAAGCAACATTTCATTAGCTTAAAATGAACGGGAAAGCTCTTACAGTGTCGAGATGCGTCATTGTTACTGATTGCACAAAACGGTCAAAGCCTCCTCTAAGCCGCCAATTGCAGATCGGACAATGAAGAGAACCAATGTCTTAAAACCAGAGTAAGGCTGGAAGACGACGGTGGGAGAATTGCGATTTCATCTGGCTGCAATAAGAACTGGCAGGTGAGGGGAACTGTGGAAGTGCAGACATGATCTGGGGGAGCATAAAACTGTCAGATAAAACTGGATGTCTGCTGGGCAGAAAGGCGAACTGACTGCAGATTGGCTGACACCGATGAAATTGCGCACGGGGTCCTCTGAACAGTGTTGATGCGCGGCGCTTGTTGAAGAGTCTCCGGAAAAGAAGGCCATATCTGCAACCTCATCAAAAAAAGAAAGAAACAAACAAAAAAAAAAGCTGCGATGAGTGGGCCTGGAAACAAATGCTGTTGACAGATGAAGCTGAAAATTAGTTGCAAAAACCAACAGTATGGTTGGTGGGGGGGAGGCCGTAGAGCTTGATGAGATGACGCTCCTGCCAACTGTTGTGTGGAAATTTTCTGCTTCACAGTTGTTTGACAGGCAGCAGCGGTGGAAGCATTACACACTCAACGGGAAGAGCAGATTTCACAAAATATCAGAAAAGAAACGGAGCGCCGGTGAAATTTAAATATTTGGATTGTTTGGGATTTAGAAAAGTGAAAGGAAGCAGGAAGTGGAGTGTTGGCAAGACAACAAATTTGGTGCTTTGAGGCTTGTTATGAGGTTGCTAACTGAACTATTCAGAAGCATATTAAGCTTGATTGAATAAAAATACCAATAGTGCTTTTGAACAGGCTTTTCAAATGATGTTTGTCTCCTTGTTTGTTCTAGCTTTAAATCACTGGATGTATGCCTTTGAGTTTTAATTCAAATTCAATGTTACTTAAAATACACACCAATCTCTCAATGCTTACATTTTTAATATGATTGTTTTTGAGCTACATATGTAGTAAACGTGGTTTATGTCATTTAAACTGGGTTTACGGGAACAGGAGGCGGAGGGCGATATGCGCGCTATTCCTTCATGATGTTGTTCTAACGCAAAGCAAGAAATTTCTCACCAAAATCTCGAGTTAGACTGACAATAATGTTTACAACTCATCAAAGAACTGGATGATTCACTAACTCTACTGTAAGGGATTGGCTTTTCCATAAGAATGCATTAGCATTCATGCTAATGCGGTAGCATTTGTCAAAGTGCTAAAGCTAACGCCAGCTAGCTTCCGTCGTTCCTGTTTTAATGCTCCAGACAGTTGCAGTTAATTGCAACATTTAACATGTTAGACTGAGGGAAGTCCCATTAATCAGTACGTCGCTTATTTTTAAGACATATTTTATTGTAACTCACAGGGCATTGTAGCTCTGTAAGTTTAAAAAACTTTAGCTCCTCTCTGAAGGGCACAGAAGTGCTAGAGCAGATTTTCATTCATTACGGCTCACAGACCAGGTACACAATGGCGGTTTTATTAGGATTCGATGATATTTTAGCACATTTTTGGGAAAATAATCTAAGTATAATCACTTTTGTTTTAACAAATAGAATAAAGGTATCACTAATTAGAAACAGAGTTGTAAAGTATCTGTAGTTATTGTAGAATTTACCTATCCGAGCCTGAGAGAGCGTTAGAGTAGCACAGCCAGCGGGGATCTTTATTGGAACGTACATGAGGACATTTTAAAATTTAATGAGCGATTGTTGAATTGAATGTTTGAATGTTTGTGTTCTGGAACCTGCTGGAAGAACCGTTTCCTGGAAAACTCCTTTCCTGTAAAGGCTGGGAGCACACACTGAATAATAATTACTGTGTTTCTGTGAAATCAGATGAAAAACAGCTCATGGTGATATTTCGCTTTACTTTATCTCTGATCAGTCAACCTAAAGAGGCAGACGGGCGTCGTGTTTCTTCCTCGCGTCCTCCTGTCCTCCCCTCCACTTCTCCGCTGCTTCGGCTCAGCAGCCTGTCGGCTCTGGGACACAGCGATGACTCATCTGTCTGCCACATTCAGGATGCCAGACAAACAGACAGTCAGAGAGTCCGGCCTTATCTCGGAGGAGCGAATCACAATTTGTAGCTGGAGGCTCCGTCCAAATATACGGCAATCTGTGCTGTCTGAACCCATCCTCCCTCAGCAGTTGGCACTTCACTAGATGGCTTATACTTTATCAAATATTTTACAGGCTGATTGGCAGTCAGGAGTAATTTCTCCCTGACTCAAACGATAAATGTAGTGCAAATTTAAGATTTGTTTCCACTGGTTTAACAAGTTTTAGTAAAGAAGGTTTCAGTTTTCATCATGTGGAAACTGCTTTTGAGGCCTAGTAGACATAGCAAATAACTGAGACATTGAGCCACATAGTTTATTTGGTAATATGACTGTCTTAAATAAGTGTTTATGTTCCAATCAAGGCATGTGTCTTAGTCATGATGTACTGCTGGCACAATTGGTAATTTGACCAATGCCCAACCTTGAAGATCTTACAGGTCTGGTAACTACAGGTTCTCTCGTACTTCGTCCGAAGCATGAGAGATGAAGTTCTCACGGCTTTCACGTGACGAAGGTTGTGTCATCTTGTTCACAGAGAGGCTTTCTCCCCTGCTGGAATCCAAACTGCATGTGAAGTGTTGGGTCTGAAGTTTGTGGATGTCTGTAATGCAGGAATGCACTTTGACAGGAATGTTGATATTTGTCTTCAACTAGTCCGCTTCCGCTATCCGGTTTTTGTAACTGGAGGTGACGTGATTACTTTTGAGGACTGCGTTTTTCAGCCCTGGTAAGGAATTCTGTTCATTTGTAAGATTCTCCTCACAACACCTGTGAAGATCGTCAAATGGCATTTTCATGCTCAGTTAACGTTGTGTCCTCCAACTCGGTGAATTCAGACGCGTTAATCTCTGCCGTGGCTTCTACCGCTATGTTTTCGTCTGTCAGAAAACCTTGACTGGCGCTGTATTGATCTGTCTTGGTGAAGAGAGAGCTGAGTCAAAAGCAGAGCTCTCATTTTAGCTTTCGGTAAATGGTAAAAGGCCTGTAGTTGTAGCCATTTAACAAGTCCAGAGGTCCCCAAAGTTCACACTCACTACAGTGAGCTACTGGATTGTAGCTACAGCTGCCCTGGGCCAGTCCGACAGAGGTGAAGCTGCCATGCACTGGCGCCACAGGGCAAAAACAGGCAGGATCTTGCTCAAGGATCAAACCAGCAACTCATTGATTACAGGAGGAACTCCTGCCATCGTCACCATCATCATCCCAAAGCTTTCAGGTAATGGTAAAACAACCAGATCACAGATACAAGGAGCCAAAAAGAGTTTTCTCATCAGGGAGTCTGGGCTTTAGAGATAGGTAGAGAAGCTTAGTCATCAGGAAAGGACTCAGAGTAGAGCCGCTGCTTCTCCATGGTGAGAGGATCAAGTTGAGGTGACTCTGGCATCTGGTTTGGATGCCTCCTGGACGCCAACCCGGTGAAGTGTTCTGCTCCATCCCATCCGGTGGAGACCCAGAAGAAGACACGCTGGAGAGACGACGTTTCTTGGCTCGCCTAAAAACACCTCGGGATTCCACCAGTGCAGCCGGCCCAGGTGTTTGGGAGAGGGAAGTCCGGGCCTCCTTGTGCAGGCTGCTGGTCCTCCAACCTGATAAGCAGAAGACAATGGATGGAGGAAACTGTGACATATGCTGAAGTCTACGCAACCATGTGATTGAGTGTTCGGCTTCAGATGAAGTATCGGAGAGTCTTAAGTTGATAGCCTTGTAAATGTGGATATTTGATGAAAGCCTATGCTCTCCACCCCTCAAGAAGCGTTAGAGTTGCTAACAGGTGCCATCAAGGGGAATGTCAGTGGAAAGGTTTTATTGTTGAAAGCTGTGTCTTCAGATTTATTTTAAGAAGTGTTTAGTTTTTCAAGAAAGGCCAGAATAGCTATAGGTTCGGCTCGCTCTTGAATCGCATTTGTCAAGTTCTCTTTATAAAACACACATTCCCTCAAAGAAGTCTTGGAATGAGAAGACTGGCTCTGGTCCTGACATTGGCTGCTGAAGTATTGCACATAAACCAGCTCCTATACTCACAGGGATACAAATCAAGTGCAGCTCCTTTTAAAAATAGAGCATATCTGGAGAAACCGCATCTCTCGTGATCTATTGCCGGAGTAGCACGGTGACGAATGACGTCTGACAGAGGCTGGCCTGCAGGCCTTGAGGTGAGACCATGTTGAGAAACAAGAAGTTAGTGGATCTGCATGTCAGTGCTTAAGTCTGACTGTGCCGACTCTGTGTGTGTGTGTTTGTGTGTGTGCCTGTGTGTGTGTGTGTGTGTAAGATGGCCTACAGCGAGCACTGTGAGCTTTTCCAGCCAACTCTGGCTGGAGCACAGAGGCTCTGTGTGACCTGCCAAAACACACAGCAGCAACACCAGCAGTGAACTCTGTATGGCTGGGGATGGAAGGATTACAGCAGGAGAAGGGAGGGATTGATGGAGGAAAACGAGATATGAAGAACAGAATGAGGGAAAGTCAAAAGTTGGACTAAGGACATCAAAAAGCACTCTCAGATGTTTTTTTTTTTTTTTTTTTTTTTTTTTAATAAGAGGGTGTGCCTAGCAGGAGAGACTGGTGTTGTGGTAACTGTAGGTAGATACCCTGCACTTAAAAACTTGTTTGTACTTGCACACCAACCAATAGTATAACATGAGGCACCTGATGGAGTTGGAGCTACTTGTCCAATGATCCTGGGAATCTTTTCTCACTGATTGATTTTGAACATCAGCGTGAATGTCCTGCAACAAAACGTATTATAGCTTTGTCATAAGTCTCGCGCATTGAAAGGAAGTGATTGTGTGTGAAGTGAAATTCTTTTACCCTGTAATACTGTTGCCGATCCGCCTTTCTGCGTATGTCCCACTGCAAGCATGCAGGTTCTCCCCATTACATGTGTCCTGTGTGTGTGAGCCACTGCTAACTAATCCAAATGTAAATCAAGTATCAAAGCAACTAAGCAATTATGCTAGTTAACCTCAAACTATGGGATGCCATTGCTTGCCTGCATGCTTAAAACCGCATGTGAAACTGGCGATATGACCTGCTTTTCCGCTAATTCAACTAACAATCACGTCACCATTTTGGAGCACTTATTTAAATTTCAATCTCAAAAGGGTGAGTTGATTCTTGTACATATAAATACAGAATAAATAAAAACTAGGTAGTAACTCTATGTAAATGTGAAGTACCCTCCACCTAACACTGTGCACTCCACATCCTTGATCTCAACACACATGCCCTGTTATTGAAAATGAATCACACGTTTCAAAGATATGATAGGACCTGACACTCCACACATTCCCTTGTATTTTCTCACATTTGAAGGCCCATAACATTAATTTCATTCTTTTTTTTTTTTTTTTTTTTTTTACAATACGCCAGCATTCATAGTAAAATAGGAAACTGTGTGACAGCAGCTTTGTAGAAGATGAGGGGCAGGGAACTGGAGCAGTGAGGGGTGGGGTAAATAAACGCCGGTTCGTCAATGCCTGACAGCTAAGCTGCTGACATAAGACAGATGAGGTGATGGTAGAAACAAAAAATGGGTAAGGGAAAAAAAAAAAAAAAAAAAAGGAGAAGCAAAAACAAAGTGTGTGAACCTGTTTACAACACCCCACTGACAGTTTTGTGAGCTGTAGTTTTTTTTTTTTTTTTTTTTATAGAGTACATTACTGCCACTCATTTTCCAAGTGGAGCCATCATTTTCGGATCAGTTTCAGAGCTCCAATTTCTACTCCTGGCAGCTGAAGAGCCGTGGGGCGATCGGATCAGACGGCACGGGGATTGCATAGAGCAGTCAGTGGATTGCGCTGTGTCCTCTCAGCATCTAAATTGTCAAATCACATCTTGGCTTTGGCCTTTCTCTGTGGAGTGTGTGAAGAGTTCTCGATGTTCTTCTTTTGCATTTCTGGCTTTCTCAAAGGACTCTCGCAGTCCAACGTCAAGCATGTTGAGTTATGAGCAACTCTAAATCGCTCATAGGTGCTTGATTGTCAATCTCAATTGTCTTTGCGGATGGATTAATGGAATTTTAGGTTTCACTGAATGTATGTGCTCTTGAAAGGATTTGTTGTGTTTTTGTTTTTTTTTTTGGTGGTAGGATGTCTGAATAATAAATCTCCCCAACGTAGCGTTGCCGTTTTTAGCCCTTCTAAATCTCTGGATGAATAGTTAACCAAGTTGGTCTTGAACCAGATAGAGGTTCAAATTGCAACAGACGGGACAAACACAAAGAGTTAGATCTTGCACCGGCTTTGGATGGGTGTCTTAGTTTAACCAAAGTCCATTTACGTCTGGTTCCACATCTAGGAAGGCCGTCTACAATGTCACAGACCGTGTTTCAATCATTGGTAACAGTTTTTTACTGCAGCCGTTTGTTGGTTTTTAACTGGTGATTATGGTTCATTGCAGCAACAGCCTATTCCTGAAGGTTTGAACTGAGCAGTTGTTTAAGGCTAACTTATCTCTTTAAGAATTCCTGCATTACTATTTTAGCACATCCTTATTACATTAGTATCACATAATTCGTTCTCAGTTTTTTTTTTTTTTTGCTTACTCTAGTATGGTCTAGAAATGCTTTCAATTAGATCAGTTTTCATTGAAAATGAGACATTGGTGAAAAGCTTTGCAATGGTGAGAACTAATGTGTCCATGTCTGTACACCAGATCATAACGATAGAGTTTATTTCTGATATGAAACAGGACATTCATGGTTCTGAAGTTGATACAAAAATGTAAAAGGAGCACCAAGAAGCTGCTGTCTTTAAAAGTCCACAGCAGTTTGTTTTAGTGCTTTTATTGGAAGTGTTTTGTCCTTTTGTAACGTCTGCTGGCTCGGGAATGCTTCGGCCGCCCAGGAAAATGCTGTCAGGAAAACCGTGGCGACGAACAAAGTAAGGAGAGTATTTACCAGGATGAGTGGTGAACAAGGCAAATAAAACTTTGATTGACAAAACGCATCCCCTTAATCACTGCTTCAAACCAGTCCCACCTGGGCACCGCGCGACGGCACCGCGCGACGGCACCGCGCGACGGCACCGCGCGACGGCACCGCGCGACGGCACCGCGCGACGGCACCGCGCGACGGTGCCGCGTTGCATGTGATGTTTCTTTTTAACATCACATGCAACGAGATGATCCAGCAATAATCACGAAATTCAGACCAAGCAGGAATACCTGTTAAACTTCATCAGAACGATTTTAAATCCTCTCGTTTTTTTGAAAAAAGTGTGACATTGGAGCCAAGCCTGTTCCAGTAACGTGATAGAGACTGGGCCCAGGGCGGTAACCGTGACCTTAGTCAGACTCATAACCCTTTTTCTCAGCTGACAGCACACACAGGAGGGCTCTGTGCGCCTGTGTGTGGCCTCGCTGTGCACACACACTCACCTCAACACCCTCAGCCACATCCATAACGTTTTATGTCCGGCAGTCTGCGCCTCTCCTCATTGCTGTAATTTACAGCCGCTTTATGCAGCGTGTCCTGTAGGTCGTCCAAAGTTTAACACCTCTGTTATATTTTAATGACTCTTTGACTGCTTCGTGCTACTGGTTGGGTTCAGGAGCCTTGTATTTTCCCTCACGTGTCACATCGAGTGGAATCGAGCGGCGGCGTTCCCTCTTTAGCTCCGCGTTGCATCTCCTGAACGAATAGCCGTGCGCTAACGAGGCAGAAATCGACTTTAAAAAGTAACGAAATTCGGGGTGTCGCCGGTTCGAATGCGTTTTTATGAACCGCGTCAAACGGAAACGAGGGGAAACTGTAAACCTCCGACAGCTTTCGGTGTATTGCTATCCAGCTGGAGGAAAAGTTTGACCTCAAATCCAGCACAAGAAACATCTGAGAACATGGTGTTGTTTCCCGTTCTCCCACTGCTGTTCTCCCATGGTGCGTGTCCACATGCGTGTTTTATTGCCGATGCGGAAACATCACATGACATCACCGAAAAATGAAAGGGCTTCAATTCTTAGAAGACTATTTCATCACCAGATCGGGGGGAGAGTCGTAAATCATAAGCAATACTCGGAGATCACCATAAATTTTTTTCAAGTGTTCCAAGTATGTGCTCCTTCAGCAGAGAGGATCAAGAACAACCAACACTGCAACAAGTATTTTTGATCTAGTTCCTAGTGGAAACATTTCAGTAGGCTTGAAATGTGAGAAAATCACCTGACATGTAACAGCAAGACATAGGAGTTTGTTTTGAGTCAATCATTCCTTAATTCCTTAGTAGAACTTATTTATAATCATTTATAAAATGTTGTTACAGCTGAAATACTCTGTCTGGTGAAATAGTACTTTTAAAATTCTAGAAAATTGCAAAAATGCTGTTGTTTGATTTTCCTCCTGATCAAGCGCTTTAAATTCCCTCGTCACTGAAAATATGCTGTGAGTCCAAATCAAGTTTGAACTCTCACCTCCATAGGGCACAAGTAAAGGTCAAGTCTTTGTGCAACTCAAGGTGAGGCATTAAACTCAAGCCATCATCATCATTCCATCTTAAAACTCCTATTAAGACGAAGTGTACGCGTTGGATTAAAACGCTTCACCTGGTGGATGAGTGAGTCTCAGTCTCACCCATGTAGATCTTGTAACACTGACGCAATGTACTTTACTTCAAAGCTAATATGTTTTCAAACATTTATTGTACATGGTACAGATTTTATGAACTTTGAAAAAGTGAACTTCTTCACATCTTGCAGAGGCCCCTTCAATATTGAAGCAGAGGCGTATTTTCTTCTGTATGTGCTCAGCATAGAAACTTTAAGGCGAAATCAGGAACCACTGCCAGTCGTTAGAGCAGCCAGGTTAGATTTCAAAGGGTGGTTTTGAACTTGATCCTCTGGTAGACTTGGTTCGATTGGGGACCAAAAATACCACACCTGCTACATTTTCAGCTGCTGCAGTTCGGTTTCACACAAACCCTTCCAGCAATCACCTGTGGTGGCGCTGCACTGACCCACTGAAGAAGAGAACACAGAAACCTCCGAAGAAGACACTGAACCCAGCTTCCGTATTCTCAAAATGTAAATTCAAAAACGTTTTGGCGGTTGTAGGATTTCTCTTTTTGTCTTTGGTAAAAGACCACCAGCCGTTTCTGCCACTATCGTCAGTCACGTTCTTGTTGTATTTACCCAGAATGCCCTGAATCGTAGTCCACGCCCTGCTTTTGGAGTTTGCTTCTTTTCTTTCTTTTTTTTTTGGTCCGCATCAAAGTTCACGCATTCGCTCCAAACAAACCGGAATTTCTAGGCGAACCAAGTAAGAGTTGGATCGAAGCGGACTCGGTGAGGGGCGGGGGAGGGGGCCGATGTGAATGCAGCCTAAAAGACAAATATTTTGTGGTTTTTATTTTTCCATTTTGTAGCTTTTTAATTTGCAGTGTCTTTTCTGGTAAACTCGATTTGAGTTCCGGAAATAGCGCACGCATGCGGCTCAGGGAGACACTTTAATGGCAGAGCGACAAAAGCCGTGCCGGGTTCGCCTCTAATCAGCCCGCTCCGTAGCCGTGAAGGGGCACCGCGTTGACACGTTTCCCGCGTTTCTTCCTGTTTTCATCTTCTCCCTTAGTTACAACTGAATACATGCAAGAGCATGTCAGAATAATAACGCGGCGCGTGTGTGTCATCCTGTGTTGTGCCGCATACAAAGGCTCTAACAAGAGGATTATTTACCTCTCGTAGCTGAGAGCTACATGTGCCAATTTTGCTCTCCGTAGTGAGGCAGCAGGTGCCTGCCGCTCATGTCAGCCAGACTTGACATAACTTCACTCTGTTCTGCCTATCAGTCTTCCTAACCCCTGCCTCCGCGTGCCACCCCAAGGCAGAGTGAGGCGGCGAGGGACCCCGGTAAAAGCAATGATCAAAAGTAGCATTCGGATGCCTACAGGTTCCCCTGACATGAGAGGGGAGACGGTGTGGTGGGAAGCCAGACGGCTGAGCGGGGTTCGGAGGAGTCGATGGGAGGAAGGGAGGAAGAGGAGGAGGAGGAGGAGGAGGAGAGAGGGAGACACACCTTTTTTTTTTTTTTTTTTTTTTGCTTTTCAAGCCAGAGCAGAGATGGGTACCTCAAGACCGGGAGAGATATAAAAGAGGGTGCAGGAGGGGATGAAAGGTTTGAGGCATGAAAGCGCAGCAGGCGCGGTGTGAAAAGATGCGGAAAAGAGAAGTAAAGGAGTGGGGGGAGAAAAAAAAGGATGACAAGGAAAGTTGGGCTGAGCAGATTGGGATGTGAGGGTGATGGAGGGAGTGTGGGGGGAGGGGGGGCAACGCATTGAAAAACAGTCATAGGTGAATGACTGGAAACGAGTTCAGCTGCCTGCATTTCCAACCAGTAAGAGTCAAAGGCAGACCTGCTGTGTATTTGTGTGGTTGGAAAAAAAAAAAAAAAAAAAAAACACTAAAGTGGAAAATGTCTTTGTAATGAGGAAATTCTCGACTTGGTATGTTAATATTTTTGCTATTTTGTTGAAAATCTATTGCCTCGCTGATCTCACTGCCAGAGTTGGAGAAAAAAAAAAAACACTCAGAGGATGAGGAAATAGCACTGACACAGCTGAAAGCATCCACACGTTTTTTACATGTTGTCATGTTTTATCTGGGCTTTTCTGTGACAGATCAATGCAAAGTAGTGCATAATTGTGAAGTGAAAGAAAGAATTTTTTTTTTTTTTTTTTTACGTGTAATTTGTTATTCAATTCGACTTGTTTGTTGTATATAACAGCAATTCACAACACGTCGACTCAAGGCACCTTAAAGAAAGAAAAGGCAGTTCGGTCCTATCATACAGACAGATTTATGGATTATGTGCTCATTTGTATTCATCCCCCTCCCTGAGTCGATACTTTCACTGCTATTACGGCTGAACAGTCGTAGCTGTGTCTCTACCGCCTTTTCACATCTGGAGACGGAGCTTTTCGCTCCAGCTTTGGAAAACGGGACATTTAGACTGGATGGAGAGAGTCCATTTCAAGCCATGCCACAAAATCTTTCCTGCATTGAGGAAAGACTTTGACTGGACTGTTCTATAGGTCTGGATGTGCTTTTAGAGTTGGTGTCAAGTCAACTGACAACCTTGCCTGGGGCTGGAACACGATAGACTGAAGTAATGGTGCATTCACATCAAACGCGTTATGCAACGTCAAAAACCGACTCCTCAGGTTCACTCGAGTGCACTTTGAATGACGCTTGAAGTTTTGCTCCATACCCGGCATTTGGCGCGTCAGGTGCCCCTGGTTAACATTAAAAGTCGATGTGGAGGCACGCTGAGAGCGTGTCAGGCGCGTCAAAATCGTTGTCGCCGTTGTTTTGGACATATCGGATGCATCGGGCGATCTTGACACATCAAACGCTCCAAATGGTTCAAATCGCGTGAAACGTTCCTCCACACAAACCAGACACACCTGACACTTGGTGATTTCTGACCAGGTTTCCCGCAGCATGGTATTTCCACTAACCATCTTTCACCGTTGACATTTGGTGTTCAGGGTATTTCTTTCTTACCACGCATTTTGTTTGGGCTACAAGCTTTTAATGGTTTCCTCACACTCAGCCACACTGTGCGGATTCTTTGACTGCGGAGGGTTGAGATTTCATACTCGAGCATACCGGTTTGCTACATTTTTCATGACGAATCCCTTAAGTTCCCGTAATCCGGATGGATACGAGGAGGTTTTATGAAGTACTTGGGCGCCTAGCTTTGTTTCCTCACACCTGCCAGTGGTCACAGACATTGGCAGTCAACCTCATTAGCTTGGTGTGGCATACAGAAGAGTTTGACATCAATGCTGTTTTCCACCGGCGACTTTATTGTGCGACTCCGATCATACTTGGTCGTAAAAGTTGACCTGTGCATTGACCTGACTGGCAGATGTACAACTTGATCAGGCGCAGACCTTTGCCTTAAGTTCAGTTTTAATATCAGCTGACCAGACCAACTTGCTTCACATGTTTGCTGTCCACATGGCTTTTGGCAAACTGGAATAATTTTGACTCTCTATCAGCAATTCGAGAATCTTGCCAGTCTTCCACAGAGTTACCCTTGATGTCTTGGCTGCGTCTGCTGTAAATGTGGCCTGATGGTTTAGAGGGGAGAGTTTATGTTGTTTTTCTTTCGGAAGATGAGTAAAAGAGAACATTGTTGCATGCTTTTACATTGTTTTATAACTTAGCCCTGCTGCAAACATATCCGCAACTTTCTCCCTGCCGTGTCCCGTCGCCTTCACGATGCCGTTTGTTCTCCGACAAACTTCTGAGAGGCCTTTGCAGAACAGCTGGATTTATACGGAGATGAAATTACACACAGATGGAGCGTGTTTACTTTTTTACGAGCTTCTAAACGCAAACGTTCTCAATGGACGTTTATTTTGGGGCGTAAAATAGAGGGGCGTTAAAAACATATGCGCGACAAAAATATCTGAGTGAAAGAGGGGGGGCAAAAAAAAACTTTAGTTTTCCGTCCAGTTTATGCTTCGTCAGAGCACACTTAATGTACAAAATACATTCAGGTTTCGGTTTCTTGGCAAAACAAGAAATGGTTTGAAGTGAACGAGTGCCATTGCGAGTCAGTGTGTGTCGGCTCAGCTTTCTGTTCCAATGCAGTATCCCATGGTTCAGTTTGGGCCTCATAAACAGGATTTCACCCGACCCCTCTGGGGCGATGTTAGGTAAATGATTTACCTCCTTGCTGGTGTTTTGTTCCTGCTGTGTGTGTGTTTGTGTGTGTGTGTGCGTGTGCGTGCGTTCGCGTGAGGTTTTATGTTTTCTGCCCCTCCGTGTCAAAGCCTCGTGTTCCAACGTGACATGATTTCTCGCTCCCACAGCATGTATAATGCATATCCCAAATTATATTTTACATGTGCGCCTGCTCGCTCCGGGCTCGCGGACATACACCGCCGCTCAAACCCCGGCACTCGCCGATGCTTTATTTGGTCACATATATGACCAATTTCAAGCCAGATTTATGACTCTCCTATAGTCGGGTTATTTCACCAAATCCCCAGACGGGACCCCGGCTCACGGCCGGCATGGGCGATACCTACTCTGTTTTCAAATCGGAGGAGCACAACGCCGCCGGCGCGCGAGAGGAGTTATAAGTTGAGGCCCCCCCCCCTCTCCTCTCCTCCCTCCTCTGCTCCCTCTCCTCACCTCCCTTTTATTTCCAGCAGCCTTACCTATTTAGTCCTTCCTACAGTGAGAACGAAAACAACGCTCTGGGCAACTTTTATTACGCCCTACTTCAAATTACACCGTCGTCATAAAACAACACGCGTTTAATCACGGCCTCGGCTAACGTGATGAATTAGTCCGTCGCAAAGAAACGCCAGGGCCCCCTGACGACGAGCGCATACATTCCCGAGCGGACAGATATTAGATACGTGTTGATAAAACAAAAGAAAACAGACATAGGTCATGCCTGTGCCAACAAAGCAACGAAAAAGGATGACGTGCTCCATAACTTATGGCTCTATACCCCCCCCCACCCCCTAAACCTGATCCCCCACAGGGGGGGAGGCGCGGGGTGGGGGTGAGGAGACGCTTCCCAGCTGGGGGAATTCACGCTCTCAAAGGAAACAAAGATCATCCAAGCTGGGATTCACACTGACTGATTTTCCCACTGAAAAAAAGAAAAGAAGAAAAAAAAGACATGTCAGCACTGTGACTCCAACACCATTGTAATCCGACTTGTTACCCTTAAGACAGCAGCAGAGTTGCACTTATTTGTCTGTTCTTTTCGTGTTGCAGAATCAGTGCAGTCTTCATCGACAATGTGCTCATGAGTACGATGCAGGCGGGGGGGGGGCTTCTGCTGTTTGAGTTTTCTTAAAGGTTCGCCAATGTCTATGAATGTTTTAAATGTGATATAAAAAATTTAAACCGATGATGGCATGTAAAGATTTGTGTGTGTGTGTGTGGGGGGGGGGGGGGGGGAGTACTCTAACAAGCTGACATGATTAGCGCGCAAACAGAGCGGCGCGCATTATGAAATCATGAAATATTCACCGATTCGGAGTTGAACAAAAAACCCGACCGAGGTTCGGTTTTAATTTGATTCTGTGAGACGTTTCTGCGCCACATGTGTTGCTTAAACTCTTTGTTTCAGCTACCGTGTGAAACTCAGTCGAAACTTATGAACTGTCCTTTTATTGCGAGATTGAATAATTATGCAAAAGGGAGAAGAAAAAAAAAACGTTAAATGGGTCAAAACTAAACATCTGAGTGGATATTTTGCGGCTGCTCTTCTCAAAATTGGCAGAGGTTTTTCTTTGCTGACATTAAGCATTGCCTGGAGTTTTTTTTATTCGACCATCGAGGGACTGAAAGAAGGGAAGGGAATCGAACTGCAGTCAGCTGCACTGAGGATTGTATCCTCTGCATGAGGTGCGGATCCGGGACATTTCCAAATGTCCACCTGTTTTTTTTTCCTGCGTGTTTGAGCTCATCGTCTGCTTGAAACGTCAAGCGTCAAAGTTCCATCTGTCTGACCCAAGTATCCAAGGTGTCCGAGATCAACTCGCTTTAAACAGAAACGCATCTGTTCTCGGTCTGACATAGACATTTTATCGTCTCAGCGCCGAATCACAGCAGCAGAGAGGAAAAGCTCATAAAAAAAATCTTTTGGCTCTCATCATTTGTAACAGTTTTGGAGGGCAGTGATCATCAACGTCATGCCAATTACACGCGTGTCAAGTCAGACGACATTAGTCCCATGAACGATTGTAAAATTAACACCGTTCCCCACAGGATGTGCGGTAATACATTTCTCTGTTCATTCATGAAGGAAAATTCATTTCCAGTTGTTCCAGCGTCGCGCGATGATGAATGCCCGTTCAGGCGACATCGTCTAATTTCGTAACGCCGCTCTAATGCAGATGTATGTTGACCCACGCGAGATCGTTCCTCAACAGGCGAGCATTACTTACGCTTTGCCTCGGTTATTGTCACACGTGAAACTCGCCGTCCGTTTGATTCATCGTCCAATTAGCAAAACGAAGCCGCAGAAATAAGGCAGGAAGCGCTTTGGCTCACAGTTGAGGCAAGTAGTGCTTTAGAAGACCCTCGTGTTAGTTTTGAGCTAAACTAAATCAATTAAATTATGTACATAATTCATGACTGTTGTGCAGCAATTCCTGTTGGAGGGGTTTCACCCCCACAACTGAATAAATGGTCCACAGGTACTGCCACATTAATGTATTTAACAGTTTGTGCTCCTGAGCGAAGGCAGTTTAGTGAAAGCTGAATAGTTAATACTGTCGATGAGACCGGAGCGAAGAGACAACGAGAACGCGCAATATAACGTTGCGTTAATCCACTTATTTCAGTCTAAATACAGGATCAGGTAGTTTTACCCTGTTGAGGACAGACAGAAAGTACGTTTCAGATGCCGGACTGTAACAAGTGGACTGCACAACTAACGCACGCTTGGTTCTGCTTCCGTCAATCACCCATAGCAGAAGATTTGCACTTGACTCACCAACAAGCGGCAAAGCAGAGCTGGAAGATGCTGAAAGCTATAAATTGGGAGATATTTGCAAAGTCAGAGGTCTGGAAGCGTTTTTCAAACTGGTAGGAGATTAAAACAGCATGTTCAGGCTCAGGCCTCTAATTACAGCTGATTAGTCGGGCTGGATGGAGCTCAGAGACGATTTCTATGGGCTCAGGCCGGGTCAGGTCGGATGTTTCAGCTCCAGTCTAAATTCTTGGACAGATAAGATTCTGGGTTTCCCGAACCCGTTCATGTAAAACATTCAGTCACGTCCCAAAAAAAAAAAAAAAAAAAAAATCATCATTCCATTAGTTGCTGTCTACCAAACCTTAGTCTTTTCATTGTGCTTCATTCTTCTCCTACAGGCTAAAGCTGAAAGCTAAAAGCTACAGGTGTCCGCTGTGACACCAGCAGTAGGAAGCGTGTGCCGTGGTTCCCCTACTGACATTCCATGGTTTTCGGACTCTTCTTTCAGCGTCTTGGTCGGGAGAAACCTGGGCATGTTTCCAGATCGCTTTGAACGTCCTCCGCTCGCAGCCCGTTTGAAGGCGTCACAGAATGTCCGATTTCAAATCGTTTTGAGGCCTTTACCAGACTCCGAGCCTCTGCTCAGTTTTTCACACCGCTCTCTTGGTTCAGTCTCAGTTCATCAGCTTAGCAGCAAACCTGAATTAATTGTCTGAGATTTAAAAAGAGCTCCTTCTGCTGCCACTAAAAACATCTTGTATTAACTTTTACGGCGCATTTTTAGTGATGTCATAATTGTTATTATACGCCTACGCTGTTTGTTTGCTGTAGGTTTAGTTTTCTTTCCCTCTTTCTGCAGGTGTAGTGGCAGACTTCGACTTTGGTTGTCTCTATCCTTTCTCTCCTCTCCTTTCCCTTTAGAGCTTTTCCTTCTATATGTCTATTACATTTGAAATAAACTCAAAGCAATTTGTAATAATAATTGTAATAATTGCATAATCTCAAGCGGAGATTCAAGACTAAAGCCCTAAAAAAAAAAAAAAAAAAAGTTTTTTTTAGTTACTGGCAGTGTTTTAGCGTTTTCATTACATGATCTGATGTGAAACGCCGCTCTGTGATTTTAAATGGGAATATGTTTGATTTTATCCTAATGTATTCCTGAGTAAATGTAGCATTTTTTTTTTTTTTATTCATGTGACAGAACTTTATTTACGTCAATTTCTCAGTCTCGTTCTCATCTGTCCAAATGCGTATCTGCTCTGCGCGAAGGACAAAACTCTCTGACCAGGACGTTCCTGCTTACATGCAGCATCGGTTTTGCAGCAGCTAAAGGCACCTGGACGTTTCACCTCTTACGTTCTCTGTGTGAACCTGGCAGCGTTGCTGGCTGGCTGACTTCCCGGCAGAAACCGAGCTGAATTGCAGACCCATTAAAATGTTGGCGAACGTCAGCAATCCACCAACAAGCTCTCACAAGTCAATGTTACATCTGCGCTCGCACGTGTAGTTCTATAAAACCATACGAACCCCCTAACAGTGTTTTTTTTTTTTTTTTTTTTTTTTTTGCACCTCTTGAACACCTGTTGATGAAACATTCTCATAAATAGAGCAGCTGGAGTTCGGATCTCTTTTTTTGCACGTTTGAAACCAGGTCCTGGTCTGAGATTTATGCTGGAAATCAGCTCCGATGTGACATCTGTAAAATGTTTTCCACCTGTGAAATCTGCAGGTGCCTCCCCCCCTCCCAACCCCCGGATTGATTTGTCACCTTCTCGGAACATGAGGGGCGGGGCGGCGTAGCCACGCTTTCCGTTCGCTCCCGCTCAAAACGCGCATCTGCTCTTCCTTCGCCGCGCCACATCCCGGCATCCTCCGCAATCAGGACACAAGAATGCAATTGTGAGAATTAGATAAAAGACTTTCGGATCAAAGTGGCAGCATCTATTTTTGGGAGGGGGGCGGGGCTGGGCGGGGCGGGCTGGTGTTGGGCTCGCAACGCGGAATAATTTTGGCGAGAGAAGAAATATTTAGCCACAGGAACAAGAGAAGAGAGAAGCAGCAACACAGATAAGAAGGTGCCCAGAGACAACGATTTTGATTGAGAGGAGGAGGGGCGGGAGGGCAGCAGAGAGGTGGGGTGGGGTAGGGTGGGGTAGGTGGGGGGGGGGTTCAGCTGAGAATTAGAAGGCTGGGTGGGGAGGAGAGTGGAGGAACTGCGATGGAAGTGCAGGTAGCCAGTAAGTGGGTGAGAGAGCGAGAGGGAGCCTGGATGAGGGAGTCTGTATTGCATTCGTGTTGCATCAGTTCGGAGTAACGAGATTTGAAGATGCAGGCTCAGACGCACTAATGGGTTTTGCGCTGACATACCACCCCCCCCCCTCAACCCCTCCTCCCTCCCCACACACTCGCAGAAGGCAGTTCTGCTCAGCAACATGGCTTACTAGCCACTCACATTTAGCCCCTGTCGATACCTTTGTGGTCTGTATCTGTGTTTCAGTGTGACTCTGTGGAAGAAGAAGAAGGAAAAAAAATAAATAATAAAATACAGGCGACAAGCCTACGCACGCGCACACGTAACAGGAAGAAATACCCAGTAATCCCTCAGCAAAGAGGCAGATGAAGACAATGACCTTGAGCCCCGGTGAATGGAGCCAACAACGGATAGACGATGCCTATCTGCCGGTGCCAATCTAATTTAGCTGTTTTCTCCGCGAAAAGCCAAAGAAACTTAAGACTCACAGGCGCGCCAGCGCACACACGCCCTGGTGGTGGCTGGAGGGCATGACAAGTTGTCTCAGCAGAAGTGTCACACGTTGGAAAAAATAAGCAGAGGCAATACAAAGTTGGAAAACATCCGTCTCCCACGAGACGCGTCCCGTCGACCGTGTGTCAGTGTGCGCACGCGAAGGTGAAGTTTCACTTTTAATAACTGATGAGGTAAAGAAAATGGATATTTAAATTCTTCATTTTTGAAACATTGGGAAGATAACAAAAGGACTTCAAACGCTTGATTCTACCTCAGGCTCACCGTTCCAGTCTGTGATGGATCACAAAAATTTCTTCTCTCGCCATTTACAACAAAACAAAACAAAACATGAACACAAACAAGAAACAAGCAGTTACTATTCTATAAAGATGTTACTTTTATGCATATGAGTACGTTAAACAGCAAATAAACATTTCCAGTCCTCTTTAGAGTCAAAGAAATGTTTTAGTGATCAGAGGTAATGTGTGTAAAATCCTTGTTTCGATCCGGGGTTGTAAGCGCTCGCATTTAACTGACTCAAATAGGAATTGCTTTCCAAACAAATATGCAATTAAATTATCTTAAATTACACATTGTCATGTTTTATCGTCAGAGAATCTGGAAGTCTTGAAAATATGAAACCCGAACAGATGTCTTACAGTCTGACTATTGTTTTTGAAAGTAGATAAGCCCACCAAAACAGGAACGTGTGCACGATGACGCATTGTCTGTTTTTGACAACAACAACAACAAAAAAATTGTCGGGATTTTGCAAAATGGATGTTTTGGACGATCCAAAAGTGCAGTGAGCACTTTGCCTTTGAGCCAACGGATCAAGTGAATGTTTGACTGCAGTTACTTTGACTTCACTCCCATTCACCACATGGACATCATGTAGGTCAATCAGGTTGAGTGTTTTTGTTTTTGCACATTTCAGCAACAAAAAGCAGCTCTTTACATGGTATAAACAACACAATTAGTAAAAATACAAAATACAAAAGTAAACAGAAGTAATGGAAAGTTTCGATCCAGGCGAGAACTAATCTATGTTCCACTTGTTCTTAGTTGAAGGAAGCTCAAAAGAAATGGTGGTTTATCCGTGGTTTAAAGGAACTCGGTGGTTCAGCAGTTTTCAGTGAGTTTGTTCCAATTTAGTGGAGCATAAAAACTGAATGCTGTTTCAGAAGATGTGCAATTGTGACTAAATTCATTAGTCACAATGAATTTGGTCAGAAATTCATTGTGACTAAAGATCAAAGCACGGATGACTTTCTCAAGATTATTTTGGGAGAGTTCTTCAGGTGGTAGAAGGCTGACTTTATAACTATCTTTAGGTGACTGAAGGTTCAGCCCATCACTACCCAGAATGTGGGCCTGATCCTTAGTTTCTTGCTGTAAGAAAAGCAACATCTTGACACAATTATGTTCATGACAAATGCCAGTGACAACATCACGATGTTTTTTCTGAGAGCTTCTCTTGTCCTGCAGTTAAACCATCATGAGTTACACAAAAACTGACAACCTGGACAAATGTGACGCATAAAACCACCCATAGCTTGTTGATATTAAGCAGGCTATTCCGGTGAGTTGTTGCCAGAACCAACCTGCCGCACATCAGAGGAACGGTGCTCCCACCTGAACCTCTGAATCACAAACCAGGATTTTCTATTTTGAATTGTAGTATTTGTCACAAGTCGCTCTTCCAGCTTTTAAATCCTTCCATATGGTGCCAGTTTGTTAGGCCTCCAAGGAAAACATTAATATTTTTTCATAAAGTAATTCAAAAAGTAAATTTTTAATTGTGTGTGTATATATATATATATATATATAATATTCCTGCATTTCAGGCCTATAGTAAGTAACTTCTGATATTGGTGTAGCTTTATTTTAAATTAAGAGGCACAATTATGAAGAATAAACATATTAATGACAGCTTAAAAGTACATATAAAACTGCTGCTGTGAAGTTTGTGAACAGCCAGGCAGTTGGAGGATACGTTGTTTTTTTTTCACACTGAGGATCAGACCTTAATGAGGAAACCAATGGAGCGGCGACCTGTCCAGGCTGCACGCCTCCAGCGCTCCCATCACCCAGCGATGCCAAGCGTCCATCAAGAAATGCGCCTTATCGATCAGATATAGTCTTGTTTACAGCCTTTTCTTGGACAAAAAGTTGCCTCATCCTCGTCGCTTTCATGACGAGGATGAGCGAAGACGATAACATGCGTGCTACTGACATCAGGTCTGTGAAAAACCTCCGCTACAGGGGCCTGAGATGTTTGTTTACCAGAGGAAATCTGATCTGCATGAGGCCAGCTTAAACCGACAGCGCCGTGTTGCTGTTGTGTTGCAACATCCTGAGTCTTTTTTTTTTTTTTTTTTCTTTTTTTTTAGTCAAGGCTGTAAGAATAAAGGGCAGAACATTTCCTCTCTCCTTCTAGCTTTGAGTATTATATGAACGCACAAACAGCATCAAGAGAAGAAGAGAGCATTAAAGTCTCTTCAAAAGACGCAATAAATTACAGAGAGGCTGTTTTTAACGACAACAGATTGAGTAAGTTGCCCAATTTGAATGGGTTATCCCCCCCTTCTTTCTTCTTCCTCTTCCTTGAAGCTACAAAACAACAGCCCGGTTTATCTGTTGTTTTCTTTTGTCACTCCATGCTACTGCGAGCTGTTAAATCTCACTTCAACCCTGGGTTTAAATCTCCCCGGTGAGTGTTTCCCTCAAAGGACCTGCGCCGCCTTTGTTTTATCCTGCCTCCTTTCTTTCTTGTGAGTTCTTTCAGGTCGAACTGGAACCTTACGTGTAAAGAGGAGAGGCAGGGAATCGATAATCAAAGCTTACGGTCGAGGCGCCTAAAGGCGAGCGGTTCCTCTGCTCTCGCTCTCCGCTGAGGATCATTCACAGTGTATAAAAAGGCATCGCTAATGCCGGGCTGGATGAGCGATACCGAAAGCAAAGTTCCTTTTTATTCTCAGACCTTTTGTTTTGTTGTTTGTTTGTTTGTTTCTTTTCCCTTCGTCCTCGTTTCGGTTTCTTGTGATCCCAAACGCCACGAGACAGAGGATCTGTGGTTTCAGGTAATTTTATTTCTATATAAAGAGCGTCCGCCCCCAATGACTCAGGCAGCACTTCAGATCCCTTTAAAGGACGACCTGAAAGAATGCTATGCATCTTTGAAATGACAAGTCGGGAAGTGTTCAGTGTAGAAGAATGTCTTCCACACACAAAAAACCTTTCCATACACCATTCATTAAAGGGGAGACTCTTTCTAATGGTACATATTGATTGTTGGAGGCTGACGTAATTTCAGACGGTAATCTGTTTAGTGTTATGGCACTTACGGCCTGTAAATTCAACCCCGGTGAACCTAATATGGTTAAAAGTCCCCCCCGCCCCTCCAGGCTTGTTTAGCTCATCATGTTCTTCTGTATTTTAAGTAGGAATCAATTAGCACACAGCGGATTAATGGGATAAGAGCGAATCCCATGTCCCTGACTTGTCCCATCAAGCAATTAGAATACTGACCATTTCCCCTGATGCGAGCTAGCTTACAGCATGTGTAGGCTTTTGAAATCAGCTGAACGTGATGGAATGTCAACACAGTTTTGCTTTTTGGGTTTTGGTTTTTTTGCTTTTGATTCAGGTGAATCCACCTCACTGGGATGGATCAGAGGGAAGGAGTCTTTGCCTTCTAGGCTAATGAAAGCTTCGTCCCGTCGCGTGTTGAAATCTGTGTGTTTCGCACACCTCCTAATTGTGCCCCGTCTTCGCCTTGCCCACTGTTGGAAGATTGTTGGAAGACTTCCAGGCTGCATAAAACGCTGTTTGGGAGAGTTGAAGTGTTTGAGCCGTGCAATGATGTCAACCCTTCACCTAGCGACAGTATGACGTTTAAAAATATGTAAAAAGATTACAGCCTAGACTTTGAAATGCAAAGCTGCCATGAACACGGAGCTCTCGCTAACACGACCCAGACGCTGCATGTGACGAGTCCTGGTGGTAGCATTGTGTTTGGATGACACCATCGTGACTGAATTTACACTCAAATGGAGGTTTTCACCAATTTAGACACGTTTGATTGGGTTGACGTAGAAACCCAATCTACCTGGGTTGAGGCAGTCACAATCCAGCAACAAGTCTCTCTCGGCTCATTGCTGTTGACATTGGTAATACTTTCGCAAAGAGGGTCTTGTATCCCCTGTAAATTTAACTTAAAGACTAAGGGAACCTTGAAAATCTAACGCTTGGAACAGGAGACTGCCTGTTTTACAATCTGCTGTTAAAGAGTGAAGATCAAAATGTCAGTGGTGGGCAGCAATCTGAAACTTTTCTAGGTGTTAATACATTTGTAAAAGCCCTACTTGAAGAATTAAAAATCAATAAATAAGCTATCAGATATCATTTTAAAGCCATTTTTACGTAGACATAGCTAAAAAGAGAGAATGCAGCATTTAGGAAATAATGCTAATGCCTTTTCTTCAGATGAAACTTTATTTTTGAAGGTATTCCTGAGAAGTATATAGCATCCTACGACAGCAATACATTAGGAGGGATCAAACAGTCCTTTTCTTCTTCTCCACCAATCCTTTTTTGAAAGAAATGCATGTTTTACACTCAAACTCATACAAGTGTGATATTGCATTCAGGCTTCAACTTCAATCTTAAGCACATCTTCCCCCCCTCTGTCGTTTGGCTGTATAAAGCTAAGCGTTGCGGTTTTGAAACTAGTAACATCTTGATTTATGCTTGAGATGCAAAACCCACGTTTTCAGACCGTCCACCGTCTCTCCCTGTCTGCTTGAGGCGAAAGAAGTTCGAAATGTACTGTTGATGTCGTCAAATGTCTCTCTGTATTCTCTTTTGGATCACTTACCTTCCCCCCTTTCCGTGGTCTCAAAGCGCATTAAGCCGCAGACGCGCGGGCGAGCGTTGACCTTTCAGAACTTTTAGGTCAGGGGTCGGTCATAATCTGCGTTTCACCATTCCTGCCATAACCCGTCTGACATTTTACTGACCTGGAGCGCAAATGCCAAGTCCGTAATCCGTCAGGGTGAACGCCGCCAGGCAGCAGACCCTCCCGCATCTCCTCCGAAACATTAATCCTACACGTTCCCCTCATCCCAACAGTTTTTGGAGGATTAGGTTTGCATAAACGCCAGGTTTAAGATAAAATACTGCCTTTGTGATTCTCCACACAGCTGACTGAATTCCGAATCTGTGCAGCATGCGAATAGTGCAATGCATTTTTATTTGTAAGACCGAAGCAGGCGCTGGAGTAGTCACGAGCCATACATCACGTTTTGGTTTTTCAAAACTAAAATTCCCAAAACTGTTGTGATTTTTAACACAACAGTTAAAAATAGTTCAACAATGAACTATTTCAAAAGGGGCAGTATGATGCACAATCAACTTTTTTGAGCCGGAAATCATGTGACAATGAGTTGTCAAAAACATACTTGTCGCCTTCAGCGTCGCCTTTCTCCGTTAATCTCCCGTGGCAACCACTCAGCTGTGAAAAAAACGCCTGAATGGACCCAGCTCCACCTCCATGGACGAAGCTCTTCCTCTTAGTGACCAAGCTCCCGCCTCACAGAGCAGCCCTTCCAATTAGCTCCTTCAGACTAGCCGAGGGTAATTAGCAAACGGCAGGTCAGCACCTCAGCTGATCTAATTATACAGACGACTTCTCAGTGCACAACTGGTAAAAAAAAAAATAAATAAAAAAGTTGCTAAAGGGTTAATAGAGGAGCCATGCTGTGATGACTTCCTGAAATTGGAGTTTCAGGAGCTTCAAGTGGCGGCAGGACAGATCAGAATAGTCAGACGTAATGCACCTTTATTTGACTTTTCAACAGGAGCTTGACCTCACATTAACAAGAGGCATGCTCTGAATATCATCGCCATACATTATTGAGTGGGTTTAAATATAAATACGTAGAGCACTTTTCAGACTTGTATTTGTAAAACGAAAAAGGAAAGAAAAAAAGTGAAAACTGCGTCCCATTTTCCTCCCATTTCGCAATTTTCTCTTCCTTCATGTTCCTGCATCGCGCTAAAACCCAATCACTTTTGTGCTTTCAATGTGGCAAAGAGTGGAAATGTGGCATGAAGACTTTCGGAAGGCTCTTATCTCCATCGAATGGTTTTGTGCTGTGAATTATACGTCCTTTGCTAAACGCTGCCTGAGATGTTATCCCTGCATGGCTTTAAACAGATGAGTCAAATAATCCATCAATTTAACATTTAAATTATTTACACCACCCCGGTCATCTCGTCTTCATGCTGCTACGACATGCATTAGACATTGATACGGCTCTCCATTACCGCTCGGGCTCCTTACTTTGATGTGTTGCATGAATTTAGGTCATGAGGTTTTATGGCAGCACTTTAAAGCTTGCTAAATTATATTTCAGCCAATAAAACAAGCTAAGTGAACCCAGCTTTTTCTGGCTCCAGCCTACCCCTACTATCCCCGTTTCCCATTCTTTCATCCGTCAGCCAACACCCACTGCTTGTCATCTGCGTGTCACGGCTCTTTGGGTTCAGATTCTGATGAATTCGGATACCTGAAGCGTTGTGAGGAAATGTCAGATCTCTTCCAGAGCCCCCGTGGCAGTGTGGGATTGTGCGACGTCGGGGAGGGATCGCCGCCGTTGAACCCGAGCTCCACCCCGATGTTCCGGTGCCTCGGGCGTGTGCGTCATCCGCGGCGAGTGTCCCTGGCTTCTTGGCTGGAGCCGCCGCGTCGCTGCTGCACCACCTATAGATGCCAAACTCCTCCTGCCAGCAGTGAAGCTTCCAACTGTATGTATTTATGGTGTGGAGGGAGCATTCAGGCATGGCGACACATATAGGTCTTTGATGGCTAGTAAGTGTACGGACTTGTGTGTGAGGGTAAGTCATGCTGAGAGGTAGGCATCGGGGAGCCGTGCTCCTGTGTCAATCACGGACACACTCATAGGTTAGAATCAGTTCCCCTCAATTACACGTCCTAAAGAGGAAAGTGGAGATTGGAAACGGCATGGAGAGACCGAGGGGGAGGAAGCAAAAGACACAATTGAGCTTTGCTTCAAAATTCAAGACGGTTTGAATATTTTTTTTATCGCAAGATTATCAGCGATTGTTGCTGAAATACTGAAAATAGTAAAGAAGCTGACCCTCACCCTGATCGTTTCGGCCTCAAGCCGAGTGCCGCGTGATAACCTCTGTGATAATCCCAAATGACTTGCCTTACAGTTCCACTCTGTTTTGTAAAACTCCTAGAAGATGCTCAATCTCTCATTTATTTACATTTATATATTTATAGCGACGCAAAGCCCCTCTGGTTTACAACCTAACTGCAAACCCAGGGCCGGCCAAAGGCATAAGCAAACTAAGCAGCCGCTTAGGGTCCCAGAGCCACCAAGGGGCCCCCTCAGTGGAGCCGATTTATTTATTTACTTTAATAACAATTTCTATGTCAGCTTAATAACAAATACATACAACTTCATCATCAAAGGATTTGGTTTTGCAATAATATATATTTCTACATCTACGATGGATGTAGAAATCATCGTTTTACGGACAAAAACGAAAAAGCGTAATTTGCTCTTGGGGCCCCCTGGTGGCCGTGGCAGGTCGTGCACGCTCAGTTCAACAGCCAGACATTTATGCTAGCGTCTTGGTGTGAAGCTTTAACTTGAAATGAGTTGATTCTCCTGCTGGGCTCTGTATGTTTCTGAGGTTTAGTGGCTTCAAAACAGCCTGTTTGATAACATTTGATAATTATAAATGAAACTTCTTAGTGTTCGAAATTGCCATCTCTGCCTCGCTAACTTTTTAGATTTCACTAGTTGAAAACTGTAGAAAACCATCCTTTTTGTCCTGTCACGTGCTATGTGGTCTATCACATGAAATCCAAGTAGTTCAAAGGTTAGGAGTGCTTTCACAAGACACTACACACATGTGATTCATAATATAATCTCTTTTTTGTGTGTTTTTATGTAGTTTAAGCAACGCTATGAGCTTGTATGTCTTATGTTTATTACTCTGATACATAATACGGTATTATTGCATCATCTGTCCAGCCAGCAATTCTCAGGGCCCTAAGGCAGTCGTAACTGAAGTGACAGACGGCCTCAATGTGTGTGTGTGTGTGTGTGTGTGTGTGTGTGTGTGTGCGTGTGTGTGTGTGTGTGTGCGTGTGTGTGCGTGTGTGTGTGTGTGTGTGCTCACACTCTTATGTCTGAGCTGGAAGGATTGGTACAGGTTGTGTTTGAATTGATGGCCAATCATTTGCGCTTTTTGCACGTCCATATGTTTAAACCCGCAGCTACATCCGCCATCTGTCTCAGTGGGCTGCTAATTTAGCTCTGCCGTCGTAACCGACGGTCTGTTTATTTCCCCCCCCCCCACTGTTCACAATCGCCCGTTATGTCGCTGGAGATTGCCGTGTCGGCGTTCCACACTTGTTACCAAGGCCACTCAAAGCTCCTGTGCGCTCGGATACGAGAGCCCTCAGGGCGGCCCGTTTGTGGACGGAAGGTCGGGAGCCACGGGTTCAGCTTTCTCGCGCCGCGTCTCCAGCGTAGCCCACGGGAGCTTGTCAGGATATTTTCGGGATAATCACTCAAAGCCGAGCTGTTTGCCTTCTCCTCAGAGCGAGGAGGCAGAGTAAACCTACCGAGCGGTTCTCTCGCAGAGGTCAAGGGAGCGAGAGTTCGCATGGGTGCACATTTGCTACTTGTGCCAGTTCGTGGGAGACAGAGGAGCGTAAGATTATGACACTTGTGCACGTAGGGACAAAAAGACGCTTTCACAGCAATGTACGGGCCCTGCGGGGAAATCAGACGTGAAAATCTTAGGCAAACGCGCAAAGACAGGTGACAAGCCAAAGAAAATGTCAACAAACAGTAACTATGTGTGATGCCAGGCCACCGCAAGCCTTTAGATCAATGTCCCCGCTCCTTGGCATTGCTCTGAAATGGTCTTTCCTACTACCACCGGGGTGTTTGGTGACCACCGGGATCTCGGAAAACGAAGGGAGCAGGGTCTTTAGGTGTTCTTAAAAGGACAGGGTGGCTTTTTTGCAGTGAAGTTATCTGGAATTACCATCAGTCCAGTAGTTCTCTTACATTTCCTCGATGCGTGTCATCAAATATCGGGTGTCAAGGAAAATGTATGGATCCTCTGGTAAAAGAGTTTGAAACTAAAACTGAATGTGTTCATGCCCGTGCCACGTGAGTCGAGCTGAAACTCTTCTCAATCATAACATTTGGTTGATTGATTGATGGATTATTATGATTCTTTGAGCTGCACTGGATGCTCACATAACCTGTGGCCCGAGTCGACCGACGTACATGATGCTAAACGCCAAAGCGATATTGTGAAAGGACGACCTGCGCGGGGCTATGTGGGACTGTCTTTGCACATAAGTAGCAGTATGCTTGTATCTGTGTTCAACTATTACAAATAGACTAACAACGTTTGTATTTTCAGTCAGTAGTTAAGGGTCACATGACTTTTACGCTGCAATTTCTGAAGCTAAAAAGTTTTGGAACCATCCCTCTAAAAGACTTGGTAATGGCAGTAATGAATATTGTCCATAAGGTGAGTGAATAATAAGAGTTGGGATCTGGTGCATGTAGGCCGTATAAATGGAAATACAGTGCAACTGACTCCCGAAATAATACAAATTTAAATGAGTTTTGATTCGCTTCGACTCCTCCCTTTAATGTAGACTTGGGCATTTGATGGTTTATAGGTTTATGGACCTTTAGATGAAAACATGCAGTTATATATATATATATTTTTTTTACACAAATCCAAAGATGCTACTTTTGATGATGGAGTATTAGGAAAATATAAATAAATAAGATTACAACAAGAAAGTCTCAATATTATGAGAAGGTCAAAATATTTTGAGAATAGTATCACGACTTTGTTTTCGTAAGACAACTTTATTCCCTCGGTACAACTGTATTCTCTTGATACTTTGTCTTTATTCTTGTATAATTTTGACTTTTTCTCGTAATATTAAGACTTTATTCTCATGATTTATTTTTTCCTAGCGTGGCCCAAATGTGTAATTTTCATCTTTAAAAAACAGCTTCTATTTTAAAGGCAAATACTTTGTGATGATGTGCTGAAGGGGGCGTGTCGGAAAGGGTAGGAGGTTCTTAAAGAGACAGAGGCCCAATTTCAAGGCATCACATGTGGTCATGATGCAAAGTGACATTTGTTTGAAGTTGTTTTTGATACATGCGACATTTTCATCGCGACTGAAGGCAACGGTTTCTTGACTGTAGGACAACATAGCCGTCTGTGCCTTTAAGTGACTGGCATACCTTGATACAGGTAATGAACCTGTACCGTCTGTGTTTGGGATAGCGTAAAAGACGGAGAAAATAAGTTACATTTCTTAAAAGTTAATAATTGTTTTAATGGCGTTGCTTGAAGGTTCAGCTCAAGAATGTCGTACTTAATCCAGCAAACCTTTCATAGCTGTCTTCATTGTAATTCTTCTACCATCTGTGCGCCACAACTGTACAGACTTTGCCACTTACCTTAGGGGACAGATATTGGCACTACACACCAAGAGCATGCGATAATTAACGCACAACATCATGTTGTTGGCGCAGCCCTGGCTTTCCCCTTGAGTGCGCCGTTATAAGGCTGTCACGCAACCGAAACGTTCCGCATGCAGACAGGTGTACAGTAATTGTGTTTGAAGGTAAAGGTGGACAGGTTCCCTTGGGACAATGCTTGTCAATGGAGTCGCGGTTTGAGTGGTGTTAGTTGTGAGATAAAGACAGAGGGGGAAAAGAGAGAGAGACCCGGGTGACGGAGACAAAAGTAGATGAAGGGAGAGTTGAGTGTGTCCTCTCTGATAAACAGGAACATGGCTCATCATTACAGAGAACAACGGGGGAGCCCTGCCGCCCATCTGCCAGCTAATACATACTAATGCCCCTGGCGCACCGCGCAGCCACCATGAACGCCACAGGACTCAGACGTGACATGTGCATTCTGCCGCAACACGCCGGTCCGGGATTTCGTGGCTGGACTTGTGATGCACAATGGAAAATGTTGACGCGGCGGCGGCGAACAGCAAATCCATGTAAACACGCCTCAAATGCGAGAGCAGCGGAAACCCGCGGGCGTCCGCGCCGCCGGCATCGCTTCCTCAGATCAAGAGCGGAGCGTCCTGCTGGTACGAATTTAAAACAGCTTCCAAATCTGCTGCAGTGGTTGGAAACATCCTACATGCCTAATGGGTTGAACATGACCACCTCCCTGTTCCAGTATGCCACTATCCATCACGTTCTTGCTGGGATTTCTTTATCTTCCGCATCTTATTTATGGCTTTATTTGTCAGATCTTTGTTCGACTGCCTTGCTCTGTTTAGTTTGTTTTCTTTCTCTCATCAGGTCAGAATGTGGTTTACTGACTCAGGATGATTTAAAGAAGGTAGAAGCCCACAGGGTGACAGCTGTGGCACCTGCTCAGGCCTGCTTTCGCCTCGTCCTTCCTTCTTTTTTAACTTGTGTGAGTGTTCATGTCAGTGGTGTAAACATGGAACGTCTCCGGTGTCCGGAGGTATTACACTTGAGCGCAGCCATGCATGCAGGCCTCGGAGGGCCTTTCTGAACCGGCGGACAGGACCGCGGTGACCTTTTCAGCTCACATTAAAACAGGGTCACCTCCCTGGGAAGGAAATTTGTGGAAGAGCGACACAAAGTGGAGACGAAGGACAGATGGAGCCTTGCATGGCCTGTTTCCCAAACCTTAAGAAGCGGTTCCTTTTCACGATTCCATCTTGCCGACATGGACATCCATAAAATGCGTTGAACAAGTATTCATAAGCCTTGAACTATTTCCCATTTTGTCACATCGTACCCAGAAACAAACACCTCAACATGGTTGCTATGTCGAGGCGGATGTTTCCACCAGAAAGCGTTTCTCAAAGACCACATGTGATTGGATGAAATTAACGTCCGCATTGACTTTTTGTTTTCGTTTATTTGCTTCAAAAATTGTGAACTTAACTTCTAATTGGAGTTTCAATTATTTCTGATTATTATCTAATCATCTTGAATTAATTTTAAAAAATGGTATTTCTGCTTTAAATATGTTAATTACAGGTCTTAAATTTTGCTGCAGTGGGACTATTCAGTTTCTTTTCAATGTAGTTGTTTTTTGTTTTTTTTCCCCCTGGGAGTTTTCTGTCAATGCAGAAGTTCGAGTCACATGCAGAGACATTCACTGCCTCTGTGATTTTAGGTGCTTGATTAGCAATTGCTAATATTCCCTCGCTAGCAAGTTGGCTATCGTTGGTTGGCTGGAGGACATTGATTTTCACACCTGACTGACTTCTGTTCTTAACTAATATAAAATATGTGATTTTCTTTTTGTGTATTTCTGTTGTGACACAGGTGTTAAATCGAATTTGTAATGGTCTTAAAATTTGAATTCGAGTTGCTGAAACTTGCAGAAACCCTGACGAAGCGCTTAGATGGGATAATGGCAGGCAGATTGCGTTAGCCAGTACCACGTTAGCAGCGTCCCTACTTCTCCCCCTGACTCTCCTAACACTCAACTTCCGGTTACATTTCAAAATAAGAGCATCAACATAAATCCCATGGCTTTAATAGCTGACGGCAGCGATTTTCCTGAGTTGTTTTCAGGTAGGTGGGTTAAATGTCGACGCCTCGACATGAAAACGAAAACCAAAATCCATTTTGATAGCTGAAAAAATGTAAAACTGACAAAAGTCGTAAAAATAAAGAAATGAAAACAAAATTCTAATTCAAAAAATAATATGACTTAAGCTGACCTTCAGTCAGAGGACGATAACTGTAACTTCTTTGATCCTAGTTCAACTTTCTGAAGCCTGAAGCCACAGAGATGATCGATTTCTGTAAGCTTTCTGTTGCTGGAACTGATCAGTGTCAGCACAGCTCAGACATAGTCGCATTAAAAACCTCCTGCAAGGAAATGCAAAAGTGTCCATTTTGCGTTTTGACCACTTTTGAAACTGGTCAAAATTTTTGTCGAAAATTCGACAAATGTTGAGTTTTGCGACGAAGAATTGCCTCAAACCTTCAGTCCCTCGACGTTTAAAGCTCTTGGAGGCATACCTTGAAAGAAATCACGCAGCTGGAACGCAGCTGAAAGTGGCTTCACTGGGAAGATGTTTACACCAGATAGTCATGACACAGTGTCATATATGCTGTTTTTATTTGCTTGGCAGAACTCCGTGTCCTCGTTTTATGAGAGTTTATCAGAGTGGAATACACTCGGAGCCCTTCTGTAAATGTTCATGTTGTCTCACATATAGGCGGTGTGTGAATCCAATAAAAACACGAGTCCTCCCATTCCCTTACAGGGCCTGAATAAGACACACGCACGGCTGCACCTCTCCTGCCTCAGCAACAATTTGTACAAAAACATGAAGGCGCGCGCGTGTGTGTGTGCGTGTGCGTGTGTGTGTGTGTGTGCGTGTGTGTGCGTGTGTGCATGTGTGCTAGTGTGTCCACGACTGTGTCTCAGTGCATCAGACCGGTGAGGAGACGAATAACCCAATTACGGAGACAGTCTGCCTCACAGACATACAGTATGAAAACGGGTAGAAACAGAGGTGTGTGTGTGTGTGTGTGTGTGTGTGTGTGTGTGTGTGCGTGCGCGTGCGTGGGTGTGTGTGTGTGTGTGTGTGCGTGTGTGTGTGTGTGTGTACAACGAAGACAAGTAGGGACGATGATTGTTAAAGAAAGCAACACAGGAAAAAAAAAAAAAAAAGCAGAGGTTTGACTGAATAAATGCGTTGTAAACTAATCATGCTGAACCCAGGTGAGCCGCTCAGAAACTAAGAAAAATACAAAATCTCATGTTTGATAAAAGCTCAAGTCTTAAAATGAAGGAATTTATTCAAATGAGAAATCCTGAGGGTGGTTCTGCTTTGTGCAACAACATCTACAAAGTGGATTCTTCTCTGCTGCCTTTTTTTTTTTTTTT
>VMRN01000036.1:934626-1032142 GCA_010277015.1 Poeciliopsis turrubarensis
TTCCGTTGCAGATTTGTGAAATAAATCAATTTCAATATGGCCCCCAAAAAACGTGTTTTTAAAAAAAATAATTTTTTTTCTCAAAATTGCCATGTTTTCATTCAGCACATTTATTTTTGAAATGTCAAATTGCACAATTATATCTTTGAAACCCAGTATGAACACCATGCATGAACAAATTCAAAGCAAATAAATTCAACAATATCTCAGCATAACTATGCCTCTGTTGCTCTGCAAAGCATTAGCTTTCTGTGCAGCCACGGAAAGCTAATGCATACGAATTGTAAGTACTACCTGAACAGGCAAAGATATGGCCTCCATACTCCTATCTCACCCCACCACACGCAGCACGGGTCGTTAGGGTTGACTCGTAAAATATAAAACATCTCTTCATCCAACAGTTATTGGTGCCCTGGAAATTGTAAAGGGCCATTCTGAGACAAATTAGCAGTTGTAGTTGCTCCACCGGAGCCCCCTCTGTGCCAGCCGGCAGGGCTCCCGTCTGATTTAAGATCACGAGCCTTCGGCGCTCCGCCACATCCACGTGACAACTCTCTCCATTCCCGTGCTTTATGGAATCATCACTGTCGCCACCCGGTAAATGAGCTCAGCAATATTTAGGACAAATGCCACTGTTCAACGGCCCCGGCGAAACAATGCCGTTGAATATTTCATGTCTCTGAAAAGCCGGATTAAAACGAGGAGGCGAAGACGAAAGCCCCCAGTTCTCAAAAACGGCGTGGGCGTTTCGGTGCCCGTGCCTCGCCGGGATTAACGGTCAGCGCCGAAGCCGGCTGCGGCTGACGAGTTGTTTGTGTTGGAGGGTGCAGTTTCCTCGGAGCAGTGAGGTCTGGCTTGCCAGCGAATGGAGGCTGTGGAAGTGCGCTGGCTGTGGCCTGAGCTGCCTGGCTTTCTGCTCTGCGCCTGTGGAGGCAGAGATAAGAGGTGACGAGAAACACAGCGCACACACTCTGGTAAAGGCCGAGGTCACGGATGGGTTTTGAGAGCCTGTGCAAATGCGCTACGGCTTTGCCTCGCCGTGATTTCAGGAGCCGGCCGACACGAGCCCGGACCTCCAGCAGGGTTCAGGGGGCCAAAAGTTCAGAGAGAGACAAACCGAGGTGCACGTTGCAAAGGGATAAACTGCAACTCCAGGCTGTGAAACATTCTGCTTGGCCACCGCTACAAACAGTTTCATGCCCTAACGATAGAACTTGGTTGTTTTCAATCTACTCCCCTCACATTTTCACAGGCTTCGGTCTCATAAAACAAATCACCATATGTATTATTAATCAAAACATCTCCGTTTCCTCCCACCGAGTTGACTCTGCCTCAAAGACCCTCCCTTGCCTTGCCGGTCTCCCGAGCAGCACCGAGTAATGGCCTGTGAAATGACTGGGCTTTTGTTGGTCAGGACGAGCACTTGGAGGCCCTGGCAGCTTATTTATGGATCTACTTTGGTCGTTCTCCAGGCCCCCGCACCTATAAATACATGGGGGAAGGTTAACCTAGCTAAAACAAACAATGATGTTAGCCTGGGACATCTGAAATAGAATGTGCAAGTCTGCAGTCGACTATAAAAAGATGAAGCTATCTTTAAACGGTAGAGGACAATGCTGTTGCACTTCTAGGGATGACTTCAAGACATAATGACACTGTTTAAACTTCAATGAGCTGTACAACAAAAAAAAAACTACTATTGACCTGCTATTTTTACTTTTTTACCACTTTGATCCAGTAATCCTGGTGTACAACAAGATTTTCATTGCAGTAATGCAGGTTTGAAATAGTTTTGTTATGATGCAGTTATAAAGCAGCTAATCAAAATTATGATTAAAAACATTGATAACATTTTTTGAGAACGATGCCGCTACAAAACAACTTTCTTGTCTTGAAGATGTTGTTAAAGCTGCAGGATGTGACTTTTATTTTTAAAAAAGTATTTTACATATTTGTTAACTGTCACCACGATGACAGTAAAAAATAAAATCTGTAATCTGTGAAAAAGAAAAGAAAAAAAATCAAGCTTCTCCACTACTGCATTTTTGGTCAAAAACAACCAATCAGAGCATAGAGGAGGGTCTTAGTGCTGTTAATCATGTTTGTGTATGCGCTGTTCAATGTGCTAATAGTGGAGAAACAACTCACCGTCACAGGAAAACAGTTTATGCTCTGCTGCGAATGCTAACTAGCTGTAGCCTGATTCTTGATTGGTTGCTTCTGACTCTCTGGTGTGTTTCTGAGGTTAGTACTGTGATAAGGCAGAGGAGCTCAATTTTTTCATTTCAGATTTTCAGAACATAATGATAATTAAAACTAATATGTAAAAATATTTTTGATAAAAGTCACATGCTACAGCTTTAGCAGGTTTTTGTTACCACTGTGCCATTTTGAGGTACTCTTTTGCTGCAGTGATGTAGATACAATAACACTCATAAAATAACCTATTTCATTCTAGAATGTGTTTTCTTTAACCTCTGCTGTTACGATGCTGAATATCCTTTATGGCACAGAACGTTCTGTACGTTCTGTTCCGTAATGTTGGAAGAGACTGAGATGTTGCTGAAGTTTTTTGGCAAGTGGGTCCCATATGCTAAACCTGGCCGGGTTTCAGCTCACACTGTATGGTTTCACAGTCTGACCACGGCAGCAACAGCGGACCTACGCAATGGATACACGAGTGTTAGTGTCTGGTTTCAGTTGAGCCGAGCCACAGCGGAGGCAGCACTGGAGGGCGGCCCAGCAGTCGCGGAGATGGCAAGCGTGGCTAAACTGATAAAACTGTCATTGCTGTGGTGGAGAAACGTGGAAGGTAAAAAGACTGGGCGAGAAATAAAAGCCAGAGAGAACATCCTGTTGAAAGCTTCTTTTACTTTGGGAGGAGGAAGCAAATGCAGCTAAAAGGTTGTCCATCTTTAGTTTCACTTGGATCTTCCAGGCGATTTTTTTTTTTTAAAATGCCTAGAATCTCAAATCATCACTGATCACTGACTTTTATTGATCACACTCAGTAAAAGACGAACGATCGAAAGAAATTTAGGGCGAGGAGGGAGTACCATACTCATCTGTGAATAGCTGAGACCTTCTCTTATAGCTTCTCATTTTAAAGTTCAAACACCAAATATACCTAAATATACCTCAATGAGAAACGAGTTGTGGACTTTGTTGAAGTTTAAAATTTTACCTACATAAATATAGTCCTTTATTTGTACAGGAAGAATCTCTTAAAACTCATTCTCATTTACAAAAAAGACTTGCTAAATACATTAAAAAATCACAAAACAAAAAACAAAACCCCTAAAATTGCTGTCCGTTAGCCATTAGGAATATAATGCACCAGTTTGACGCTATGAAGCTTACCGGAAATCAGCTCATTTCCTTTGCTGACATTTCTTAAACTACAGCCAGACTGCAACTCTAAAAGAGTTCACAACTTCTTTTTCTGTTTGTTTATTTGCCAGGTTGAAATTCAGTAGGAAGAAGTCCAGACTGAGCACTGGAGGGAGGTGAGAATTGAGAGGTGAACGCTAGCTAGGCCAGGCTAGCAAAAAGTTGAATCCACTGAAACTAAAAGGCAAAATATCTGGGCGTCAAACTGCACTGGTGCTCCGTTTAAATAAATTTGAAAAAAAAAATGAATGGATGTTGGGTGATGGTGTATTTTACACTTTTACTCTCAGTTATGCTAGGCTGAACAAACTGAAGATCCACAAAAACAGAAAAGGAAGTGATTACCAACATCAAAAAAAAAAAGCCTTTAGGAATTGCTGTTTCATCTACATGAATTGCAGTTGTTTTAATTGGCTTTTTTTTTTTTCCTAAGGGTTTGATGCTTCTTCTCAGCTTTTCTTTAGCTTCAGAACAACCGATGAAAGAGTGAGTGAAGATCCCTCTGTTTTGTTTTCGGGGAGTTTTTTGCTGTCAGCGCTTTCCTTCCAAAAACATTAATATTGGCCTTGAAAACCCATAAAGGGCGAAACCTAGCAGAGTTAGCTCCTGTGGAATCAAACATGCTGTTCAGCCCAGCTGTGATAGGAAAAAAAAAAGGGGGGGAAGGCGTGCGAAGGAGGGCTGGAGGAGGCGGAGGAGGAGGAGGGTTTTTTTGGAAGGTGTTATGTTGCAGTGTGGTGCCAGGGGAGCTGTGAGGCTTGGCAAAGAGGTGAGCGTTCACATCCCCGGCTTCTCTTTGCCGGAGAAAAGGGAGGGAAACGTGTGCGAGGGGTAGGGAGGAGAGAGGTGAATGGAAAGACAGCGAGCTGCGAAGCTATACGTGGACATCCTCCAGGAACAATTTAGCCATCCATCACTCTCCGAGGCGAGTCGAAAGCTCAGCGTGTGACTTGGTTTCGGAGAAGTCCCTGGCACCTTCGGTCCGCCGTGTCGCCGCCGACGCGCCTCCCCCGAAATGACAACCCTTCAAAACATTTTCCTCACAGGTGTAAATAAACCGCGCCATCCCTTTTTCTGCCACACAGCAGCTGACCCCGGACGGCTGACGTCGGTCCAGCGCCGCTCTGCCCCAAGAGGCTGGAGCGCGAATGTCTGGAAAGGTGTTCTCCGAAGACCAGCCACGTTTATTAGTCATGTGTTGGTATGTCATTCATTCAGAAGTGAGTCGAAAAGAAGAAAAAAAAACAAAAGAAGCCTTTTTATCACTTTCTAACACAAACAAACTGGAAGCAAAGTGAAAAATGAGCAATTGAAATGACATATTACTCTAATATTTGTTAGATTTTTTAAAATTAAGTGTGTAAACCAAGTTCTAAAAATAGCCATTGTCATTAGGGATCACTGCCAAAAAATCTATTCAATTAAGTGTTTTTACCTTGAAATAACATTTATTTATTTTCATAATTTTTTTTTTTTTTTTCAGCTGAATTGTAATAAGGTTCAAAATAAATAGCTTTATGTATGCAACTGTTTTCCTGTGTTGTAGCTCAGAATTATGCGCAGATGCCTGCAGGATATTATCAGAGGGCAGCAGCGCCTGCAGCTGTACCCACTCTGCGTACCTTGAGATTTTTCTTTAAAAAAAAGAAAAGAGCAATTTCCGGAATTTTTATTATTCAACTTTCTTTACTATTAGCAAAATTGAACGGAACCCCCCCCCCAAAAACCTCTTGTGTCAAAATATCTTGTGCATAGCGAGTCTGTGGGGGTCAAAGGGCACGTCAAAGCCTAAATGTCACTGGTCAGTTTACGCTTATTTGGTTTGTTGGTGCTTTTTCTGTAAGCTAAAAATGAATGAGTGGAGTTTGATCCCACTCGTAGTTCTAACAGCGGTCATTTGGATCACAGCTGAGCTTTTGACAGTGTCCGCGGTTCTGGCAGGTCGCCGGTTGGCAGACATCTGCCGCTCCTACTGAGGGTCTCATTCTGCGGGTTAAATTATTTAATCTAGTCTTAACGTTCCCCCAAAAGAGTAGAAATTAAGCAAACAGTGTTACATCACCTTCTCCTCCTCTGGACATATGACACCACCTGAACCTGGGAATCAACACCCCCCTCTTTCCGTGGATCACATGGCTTTGCTTCCATGGCTTTATTATTTAGCATCGTTTGTAGAAACCTGCTTTTGTGGTTTAGGTTTGTGCTGGTTTTGCAGTGCAGAGGTGGCTGTGCTCTTGCAGGTCGGGTGCAGTGATGGTTTTTGTGCTGCTCTCGGATCGGTCTAACTCCCCCCCCCCCCGACATCTGCTGGTGTCGGCCAATGGGAGACCCGTCAGCTTTTCAGTTGGCGAAGCCGCAAAAAGGCTAATAAACGGGTGTTCTGTTTATCTGTGCTGCCTGTCAATCCGTCCTGCCTGGAGTTAAATGCGCACGCGCACATCAATGCGACGTCGCATAAATAAATACGTCCTACCTGCGGAGGTTTTGTTTCCTGTGTTTTATTTCATCGATCACGATGAGCTTCATTTAATTTATTTTATTGGCTTACATTAGTCTGCTGTATTACTTTATGGTTTTAGTTTGCATGTCCAATAAAAACTTGATATCATTTTATTCTTACAAACACCTCGGTATTTAAAATATTTCTTAACTGGTTGGATGCTCTAGTAAAAGGATTAGCGTGTACATCTACAGCTTCTCATTTTAAACGGGTAGAATATTCAGACAAAGGAAGTGATCTTCTTGAGGTTTTGTCACGTATGTAAATTGTTCCAATGCTAAGCTAACCATAACCATATATGTGTCATTGTTACAAAGGCTGAGCCAAGAAAATTGATGTCTGTATCAAACAAGTAGCCCTTCGTGTTACTCTGTACCCGTGAAGTAGCTCCCAGTCTCAGAAAGGTTGGTGACCCCTGGTGGAAACACATTTAATCTTTACAAAAAGAATAGAAGCATTGCAGTGATTATTTCCAGGCACAGAAATTAGCAAGCCTAAACATACAGTATACAACTCTTTTAAAGCCGGTGCAGCTAAATATCCAAAAATATTGGACTTACAGCAATCACGCTCTCATAGTAACTGTTTTTACGCGTTTCTCTTGGTATTTTGATTGCCTCTGATGATGGACTGTGTACCTCTAAGGATGGACGGCCTCACTGCCATCGCCCTAATCCTTTGCTCACCCCACAGCTTCCCTATCGGGCCCGGTTAGCCAAAATGTCATTGTTGCTTCCTGTGGAAGGAAACATGTTGGAGAAACTTGAACTCTGCAAGGAGAGTCGATAAAACTTTGGCTCAACTCCAAAAGTCTTCAGACAAAATAAGAAAACAATCATCGGTCGACTTCTTCTGCTGAGGGAGAAGTCAGCGGTTCAGGCTGACTTTCCGAAAGCAAACTGCTTCAGATGAGGTATTCATGACGCGGTCGGACCGGTGATTAGTCCAAGATCTCTTTGTTTAGACTGTTTAATTAGTTTCCCTCCCACCATAAACGTCCAACGCTGCCTTTTAAACACAAAAGAAATAAAAAGCCATTGATCCCTATATGATCAATAGAAAGTTGCCTGGGAGGAAGAGGGGGAGATGAAGCGTTTGAACATTCACAAACAACCGTTGTTGTAAAGCGCTCCTCCTCACAAACCCGTCTCTCGCTTCCTTTTATGTGCGTTAGCTTGGACGGATGAGGTGGGAATAATGGGGGAGTCGAGTTTCGGTGAGGCAAACAAGTTGCAGGGGGGAATCCGGGTGATGACACCGGAATGAAACCGAAGGTGCTGTGTGGCGGAGGACCGGCGCGCCGTGGTTTGGGATTTTTGGCTCGTAAGAAGTGTGATGTGAGTGTGTCACTTTGACTCACTGTCAACAGCCTCCGCTCTTGCTGGATGCCTCACCTGGTGCTGGGAACTGGCCTGCGGTGCGTCCAGAAACAGAGCCGACGGTTTGACGTCCCGTCTACCGCGTCCCGACTGCATGGCCGCCATTTGCTTCATCCGCCATCACAACGTTTGGGTTGTGTTGCCCATGGCTGTGTTTTTTTTCCATCTCCCCCCCCCATATTTCAGCACCAAAACACTTTACCATCGTGCCACTCCTGTGCACATGAAAGAAAATCGTCCAATATAAATGCAAATTTTCCAATGGTGCCAGAATAAGTATTTTGAGTAACATAGGCTTGTCAGTGTAGATTATTATACTGCTGGCTGTTACTGATGGCAGCAATATTTATTGTAGGCTTTTTTATATTATTTTAGACTACATTTACCATTAGGTAGTGACTGTAGAAGTATGAAAAGAAAATATTTTGTCATCAGAATAGATAGAAACTGGTGGAAACATTTGAGCATAGGTTGTTTTGGTTTTTTTTCTTCATATACCCAATATTGGAGATAAAATATTCGAGACTTGATGTTGTTTATTTAAAACCTTCTCCTTCAACAGCAATTGAACTCCCTCAAAATATGTGGCTCACATCATAAGAAGGGCCACAGTGTGGAGAAAAGCGGGTGTCTGATTTCATTCCCCAGGGCATCAAATGCTGCAGTTTCTTTGAAATATGGTGCCACCTACTGTACTTTACAAAAAAATATTTCAACTCCTTAAATGTTCACTATTATGCAAAATTCACTTTTTTGCATGGTTCTCTCCTTCGGTTTGTGTATCTCTCGTGTCCAAGAGAAGAAAAAAAAACCTAACTGTTTTTTGGGAATAAGTTGATGCTGGTGTCTGCAAAACGACCTGTTTCAAAAACCTTCAAATTGTTGCATCACAATTTTTCACCTAGCAACCTGAAGCCAAGCTCAGGCCCTTACCTGGCAACCCAAGTATATCTCCGCCCACTTCATTACAAGAAGTGGGTGGACAGGTTTGTCCTGCTGGATTTATGCTGTACAATGGCTGCTGGAAAAGAAATATATTTTGCTATCGACTGCAATGCAGATCATCTGTCCACGCAATTCTCCCAGTTGAGAACAGAGCTGCGTGGCTTCATTTCATTTTTGCTTGCAATGGCCCTACGATGATGCCAAAGAAAGTTGTAGTTTGCGCAGACCCATTTAGAAAATAGTCTTTTGAAAACTACCAACAGAACATGGGAGGATTTACCAAAAGGCTTGGATTGAAGGAAGGTTCTGTTCCATCTGCAAGAGGATGGCCACGTAAGGACATACTGATGCGTTGTGTGTTTTGGATTGTTGTTCAGCATGAACCGGATTTGTCATTTAGCATCGGCTAACGCAGAACAAAAGCTGCTAGCCTCTGCTTGTCCTGTGTCTGAGTTACATTTCCCACAATATCGGCGCATTCACTGTTGGAACAGAAAGTGATGCATTGAAAAGATGCAGAGTTTGTCAAAAGATGCTGGATGTCACCAACATTGTCTGGATTTTTTTTTGTCCATGTAGAGAGAAGTGTTTCTCCTCTAACCTCGCTAATATATATCTTATGAAAACAGGTCACGTTTGTGGGGGGTGGGGGGGGGGGTTTGTGCTCATGTTGGCTGCTGGACTTCACGTCATGGCACACAGCCCTCAAGCTTTGAATCAATAACAATATCAACATGAGTCAGATCCGCAGGTTTAATTCTTCAGTGGTTGTGGCTTGATGGTTGTTCCGGAGGCGCCACTTCTTCTGCTTCTGGGTCTGACTCAGAGTCAAAGACGATTGTTCGTACCACCGTGTGTCTGAGGTTCTAAAGTAAACGTGGCCAGCAGCAGCTCATTTTCATAATCGTGACATAAGGACTGAAACAGCTCATTACTTAATGAGCTCAAAAAAAAAAAAAAAAAAAAAAAGGCAGATCTGATTGTCAATATCTGACAATGATGTTGTGTCTTTAAGTACTGATGCTTTATATAGACGTATGCTGGCTTGTTCAATTAACTACAAATGCCAATTTGAGTTGGAGACCTACAAAAAGTAGCACAATTGCTAGTGGTGCACTGACTGCACTCTTCTGACCAATCATGACCTTTAAAATAAAACTGATTCCAATTGTGGCCGATGCCGATTTTATTTAGTATCTTGAATGAGTTTGCAGTCTAAGCAGGTAGGAGGTCTGTGGTGAATTATTGATCATCTATTCTTCATAAGAGTTTCAACGTTGGTGATTCTTTTTACTTTTCCGTATCTAGCATTTCCATTTTTCGGTTCATCTTTTAGGTGCACGAAGAAATCTTTATGTGCGTAGAGAGCGGTTAACCCTTGTCCCCGCCATTATTGGCAGGCGAACACATTGGGAAATACTACACTGAGATTTTCTGTTGCAAATTGTTTATCTTAGTGCTCTGTGGTTGTCTACACCAGGTTTATGCAATACTACATTTCCTTATTACCTGAAAGAAAGGCTTCAGGTAAGGCAAAGTGACCCCACAGGGGTGTGAAGCATCCTGCAGAGAACTGATTAGTTACCTATAATAATGTTCAGCAGAGAGAATTGGTTATCAACTGCAAGTATGGATCCACAGATCAATGTCTCCCTAGTCTCCTGCTGCCTGGAGGGAAGGTTCATTGCACTCAGTCAAATCAGAGCATGAAATATCAAGCAGGAGAGACAGAGCCAGAAGTCTTGTTCTGGCATCAATACATGATTGACGTAACTGTCATGTTCCTCGTTAACCACCGATTTCTCAGAAACAAAAAAATTGCAGCATATGTTTCTGCTACAGCAAGAAGGTCCTCGGTTTGAATCCCGGCCCGGGGTCTTTTTAGATGTTCTCCTTTTGGATGTGTGGGTTCTCTCCTGGTACTCCAGCTTCACCCTACAGTATAAAAGCGTGACTGTTTGGGTCATTGGTGTCTCCCAAGGGACCTTAAGCATAAGTGTGTGTGCGTTTGTATGTAGTTTTGTCCTTTGCTTGTCTATATGTTGCTGCGTGATGGACTGGAAACGTATCCAAGGTGAATCCCGCTTCTCATTCAATGACCATTGGAGATGGACACCTTGATCGCCCCCTTGATCCTGCAAGTGTGTGTGAGTACAGACAACTGATCGATATCTGTGCAATAAAGGTCCATGTAGGTGGTTCTGTAATCAACAAAACACGTTTTGAATCGCTAATATTTTTAAAATACTCTTTGCACTTTGTAAACTTTGAACAGTATTTTTTTTTTTTTAGAGGAACTTGGGATGTTGTCACAGCTGATGGTCAAGTAAACTCGGTTGGATTGGGGACCAAAGTTGCAACATTTGTACATTTTCAGTTGTTGTGGTTCACTTTCCCAAACCAGCCATTTCACAAAACTGCAATGAAACATTTTTTCACATAATTCAAGTCACATGATCGAAAGCCGGATGTTACTACTGGCAGAAATGACAAAGAAGACAACAGGACGATGATGGTTTGTGTTTGTTTTTGGTTTTTTTGGACAATGTGCAGAGCTCTTACAAATTTGCACAGTTCTTAAAAAGTTGTGTGGCATTCCAGTGTGTTGAATCCGTCACTCTTCCCTAAAATGGCCGACTACAATTTCCCAAAACGTCTCATAAGTAGCTGCTTCCAAATTTAAGGGGCTTGTCACTCCAACACCTCAATAAGATGGCAACATCTCCTTTGATGGCTGATGGATGATGAGCACTAGCATCATGACTGAATTAGGAATATAATCCGATGTAACTTTACATCCATTGCTGCTAATTTTTAATGCCTTGTTGCTTGTACAACCTCGTTCACGTTTGATTTTCATTTAATTTTGTACGTAATGGAAACACCGCTATTGGGAAATTGTGGGTTTTTATTTTTTGTCATTAGCAAAATACTTTCACACATTTGCAATGGAAACGCACTTTTAATCCAAATTAGCCTTCAAAACAAAACACGATCCTGGCTAGAAAGTGTCATCTGGGACTGACAAGGAAATTGAAAAAGTTGACAAGTGGCAACTTTTTTTGCAAGGCAAGAAAGATAACATCTCATTTCTTGCTCATCATCATCGTCATCATCATGGCCTCAACAACCTGTTGCGTAACCTTTATGGGATGTTATGAAAGCGCAGGTTATTCTGCAGAACTCTGTCTTGCGATTCTTTCTCCTCATCTGATGTTGATTTGACTGGCTTGGCACGCTGCTCCTCTCCTAATGATGATGTTTTACAATTAGCTTTGAAAACTGTGGAAATGTTCTTCCCCCCACTCCCTTCTCTTGGCAACCGCTTTCATTGGCAACAGCCTCTATGTTTAGAGAGCGCCTGTTCTTGGCCAAATCAACGTTTATGATAGACCAACCCAGATGGGATGTTGCAGATGGCGGCCTGATCCGGCCTCTGGTGGGACGGTTTCAGGACTCCCCAAAACGGGTGGAGAGAAAGAAACAAGACGTTAACGTAAACGTGTGAATTTGATTGTCTTTCGCCATTTGCACAGTCTGTATAGATAATGAATTTGACTGTTTAGGAGAGTAAGATGTTTTCTTGCTTTCCGATAAAGGTTTTATACACACTTTATGTATTTCCACCCAACATGTTTCGTGACTGGTTCGTGAGCGCTCTGCTATTCAATGCAGCTGTTGCGTTCGAAGGCGTTAATCTGAGGCATCTCGCAATTAATCCACATCCTCTGTGCTCAGAAGGGTTAACGTTGTGCGATGACAAATGATCCCCCCACCCCACAAACACACACACACACACCCCCAACGCCGTCATCCGCGATTCTGCGCGAGTGCCTTGATCGATCGCTTTGTTTATCCGTCATAAAACTATTAACAATCAATCTTTCTGCCCCCTTTTCCCGCTTCTTCTTCCTGGAGTAATTTTGTATATGGATGATTATACATTCATTAATGCATGGGTAGAGTTATGCGTTTTTGTCAAAGCGCCCTGTGTGCGGGGGGGTGGGAGAAACGCGGTGACCGCACAGATGCCCCATTGAGGAATCTTTTAATTAACAGCATGGTTTACGTCTCAGGGAAAAGACCTCGGATGACTGGAGTGAGGGATGGAGATGGAGGGACAGGATGAGATCGGGAAAGAGAGGAGGAACGGGGTGTGGGGGTGGAGGGGTGTGACCCAAATCTTAAGGGAGATGATTGAACATGACAGCAACAAAAATGTAAAAAAAAATGTTGAGACCTTATGCGAGAGCCGCAACAGGATCTGCGGGGGTTCAAATGCCATCTCTGATCGCTTTTTTAGTTTCACCTCTGTGGTTTGACGCCAAGTTTCAATCTGTTGCATAATGTTCCACCGCACCAAACAACAAGGGGGAAAACTGTTGTTTTTCAGCTCTACGCATCGTTAAAGGGCAAGCGCTCACATTGTCTCTTTTCTTGTGTGCTTTTTTTATTTCTTTCCAAGCTGGTCTGCCTGAAAATTCTGAATCCATCCTCCTGCTTCCTGAACCTCCACTGGCATTAAATAATGCATCCGGACATGCTGTCAGAGATCACTTGACCCTGAAAATATTGGATTTCACATTAAAATCCCCAGCACTGCCGATGAGCACGGACTTCTGGAGACAGTTTTTGAAAATCCATGCTCAGACCTTGCCTGAGGGCACGCGGGGCGGTGAGGCGAGCGTTTGGGTTTGTGGTACATATGTCCATCCAATTACTGGACTTTTATGCTTTGGCCGCAGAGATGATAGGTGAGGGCAACTAGTAACACATGCACAAGTGGTTGGTGTTTAGTAAACTTTTGGTTAGAGCAACAGGCTGTTTGTACGTGACGTCACGCTTCTCAGGAAGCGGCCCAGTCCACCACGATGGACGTCAACGCAGCCTGCACGGGCGCTAACTCGTGTTGTAACTCGTGTTTGTTTGTCAACAAACAGACAACCGGTCAACTCACATCGCTTTTATTTTAGGGTGGACGAATGGACAAGGACACAAGCCAAACTTTTCATTTTGTCATAAACCTTTTGACGAGGAAAGAAGAAGCAGCCGTCAATCATAATGACGTCTAACCTTCGTAAGGTTACGATTCACTTTCGCGTGCTTTAGTAAAATCAGCAAGACGCAATCAACTGTATGGCGGTACGGCAAATATAATCATTAGTAGCCTCGCATATATGGGAGAAGAACTGGTTAGCATCTAGACTTTTTTTCCCCCCGCTTTAACAAACGTAGAAGTTGCATATTGCAGCTTTAAAGGCTGAAACAAAGTAGCATTTAAATCTTCTGGATTTGGGAAAACAAAATGTCATTCAGAAGGAAATAAATACAGCGAAGCTCACTATGCAGAGTTCGTGATTAAGGAAGAGGAAACTGAACTGGTAAACTTCTGTAACTCGGACCAACTTGGGAAAGCCAAAAACAAATAATAATAATAATAATAATAATAATAATAATAGTAATAACAATAATAAAAAGTGTTATTTTCCTTCCGTTGCACAGTTTTAGTCTGAGACAGAAAATCCTGATATCGAAAAAGACTGAAAGCAGCACTCTGCATTTTGTGGAGGCTAATAACCGAGCTTAACCTCTTCTGGTTAGAATCTCCTGTTATTCTGATGTAAAGTGTTATTGAAGATGGAGAGCCAGCACTCTGTTGGAAAAAGAGAACAATATGCAGAGAGATAGTCTGCATGCATGTGTGTGTGTGGCAGGATTAGGTAACAGAAGTTCATCAGGTTTGCCGTTTTGTTTGCTCCCCGAGGCGGATGTGCTGGAATTAGAGTCTGTGAAGAACGCCGTCTCTCCCTCTTCTTTTCAAACTCGCGCTCCGTCCTTTTAACTATTTGAGCGCAGAGACCAAGCCGATTTCAATTCTCCGATATATAACACCGATACCCTCAGTATGAGGCTCTGAATTTAGCAGCAGATCTAATCTGGAAGCTGCCACCGCCGTGGATGATGATGATGATGATGATGTGATGATGATGATGTCTGAGCTGCTAACGCAGTCGCGCGGCTAGTTGTTGATGTTTGTTTCTCGCGCAATTGCCCTGCAATCCTCGTTTGTAGCGGCTCCGTTTCGCGCGCTCCGCTTGTCTTTTTTTTTTTTTTTCTTTCCTTCCCCCCCCCCCGCCCCCCCCATTCGTTTTGTCATGTCACCAGGAAGAAAGACAAGAGGAAACTGACAAGGATGGGAAAAAAAAAAAAAAAAAAAAAAAGGAAGAGAGGCAAAGGCTGAGGGAGAAGAAAGCGCGAGTTTGAAGAGAATCGGCGCGCGGGTCCTCTAAATGAAAGACGCGGAAGCCCCACGAGCTTCTGGCGTCTGACGAGCCGGTAATTAAAACTGCGGGGAGGCTCCTGAGCTGGATGTACGCAGAGAGCGGAGCACAATCGACGGCAACAAATGTCACCGGACCGCATGGAATACGTAGCTTTCGCGACCTTTTTAATTTTCCTCTTCTGTGTTTCGCCCTCCTCGCCTCTTGTGCTTCGTGGTTTTTACGCAGCTAATTGGTGAAGGCGATTCTTTCACAACTCTCCTCCCTGAAAGGTAGCTTTTGAAAACATCGCACTGGCACCGTTTTCTTTCGACTCGCTCCCTTTTCAGGAAGACACGGGCCGACACGAAGACGCTGATTTTCTTCCATCAGTGAGACTTGCAAGTCTCACTGATGGAAACTGCTTCCTCAAAGTCCTGCCCATAGACTGACAAAAAAAAAAAAAAAAAAAGAAATCTTAGAAGGATTTCTTAAATAGCTTTACTGCTAAACATCTCGCAGTCATGTTTCGCATTTTTGAATGGCATAATTATGTATTCTCTTTAGCCAGGCAAAGGGTCAAGTACTTAAAGAATTATTCTCTTTTTAAGTGACGTTCAAAGGGATTCAGCATCCTTGTTATCTGCCTCGCACAGCCGGAGCTCTGGCCATTTTGGGAAGAAGAAGAAGAAGAAAAAAAAACATTTCCAGAAGATGAATTCTGATGAGCATTAAAGATATAGATGAACACACACACACACACACGCACGCTTTCATCACACTCGCTTTGAGGTGTGAAGAAAACCGGGCACGAACCCAAAACCCTAAGAGGGATGAAGGGACTCGTTTTCCCATCCGACAGATTTTAAAACTACAAATGTCCTGATTAGCATGAGGGGAGAAAACCGGCGCCGTGGGCTCGGCTGTTATTTGTTCACCTGAAATATGAGACGTCAGCAGTATTTACAGTCAAAGCTGTGATTCCTGCGCGATGACAGACCCGTTTCCCGAAGGAGGCCAGACGTGCTCACATGTGAGAACGGCGGAGGTGATGAAATCCGGAAATGTTGCCGTGCAACGGCTGCGCCGGCCCTCCTTAGCTCCGACTACAAAAGTGTACAGTAGCGTTGGCGTCATTCTGATCGCTGATAAACGATCGATTAGATTGCACGCAAACCAAAGTGCTTCCCTAACAGATCAGATTCCGAAGACTTTCACACACCTCCAACTGTATCAGATTTCATCTTATAACTTGTTGTGTGCGAGGAGTTTAGTCTGTCAGCGAAGTGACTGCAGCCTAAATTAGCACCTCAGCGCTATTTTAGTGAGTACAGACATCGCTATTGCTAATGTTAGCATCCATACGCCACATTTCTGAAGGTGTTTTTTTTTTTTTTTTTTTTTTTTTTTAAAGAAGCTACATGAATGATCAAGGGCTCCTGAAACACTTTGAAAGCCGAGAAGGCGTAATAGCACTTCATATCGATCTGACGGTTGAATCAGCTAAATAACATATCGAGGGACAGGAAGGGAGAACTGAGGAGGAATCGTCATGCTCGGATAGCATGATAGCAGGATGTTGTTGCGTGCAGCTGCGTCTCGAAGCGGCGTTGATGTCATGTACATGTCGTTGCTGTCATTACCCAGCCGCCCCAATTATCCCAGATTTTGAAGACACAAACATGTGCTGTGAAAAGTTGATTACAGCTGGATCTGTTACTTTGTAATCGGCAAATAACAAGAAAAGAAAAAAAAACGTAAAAACAGTCGTTAATCCCCGGAAAAGAGACTCAGAGTCCCGATCCGGCTGACACGGCTTCTGCCTCGGCTGGGCCTCAAACTCAGTGTGTCTGAGCGCCGCGGTTATTCCAGGGACACGTGGGCTAATCCGGGAGGATCTACTTACCATCACATCACACTCTGTCTCTAACAGTAGGTCACAGAAGCTCTTGCTCTTCCTTCTGTTTTGTGTGCCACGTATTCCTGAAGACCACGACGTGAAGCTGCGCGTGTCCGTCTGCTGTTCAGGACTTTTTACCTCACACAGAGAGGTGAAAATTATCTTTAGAAAAAAAAAAAAAACCACGGGATGGGCACGCGGACACGTCACCGTTCACACAAACAGGAAACACAGACTCACAACAGGGCGTAACCCTCCCACTGACCCAGCATGTTGGATAACTTGTGTTGCATAACCGAGGTCAGATATAAAAAGAGGTACATCATCCCCTTACACACACACTCACACACACACACAGACCCATTTCATGATCTAACTGGGTCACAGAGTCCACTAGAAATAATAACTCAGAAGTCTTTTCAGATTACATTTCTCAGATCAATAGCCCTCCCTGTCTCCATGAAAGAGCCTTTTAAACTCTGCCTTGCCACTAAATAGCTGATTGTGGTTCAGTCTGACCGATAAGGACAAACTTAATGACGTCAAAACTAAGGGGTTTAAAAAAAAAAAAAAAAAAATCTGGTTTACACAGACAAATGTGCATCCGTCCATCCCAGATCAAAAATGAAATCAAAGCCGTAACGGATCCGTCAGGCCCCGAATCACAAAGTGCTGACAGGACAAAAACGGTCAATACAGCAGAGTAAAAAAAAGTATCAAACACATCTTGTGTGAGATTAGTTGGATATGTTGGTCTAGACAAGTTGTAATTCTCCTATTAAATCCACAGTTATGCAAGTTACAAAAATGTTTCTTTTTTTTTTTCCATATTTGTTGAAACTGTCATGTTCTAATCGCCTCATATGAAACAGACAATCTGCTCCACCTCCTCCATGAGCGGTCTGACGAAACGCAGCGCTCCTGGTCAATAACAACCAATCAGAGCCAGGAGGAGGGTCTTGATGCTGTCAATCAATGTCATGTGCGCAATGCTAAATCTGCTAATGACAGCAAAACGACTCACTGTTCCAGGAAAACCGCTTATCGTCGTCTGTGGTTACGCCAACTAGCCAGAGTATTTGTCACAGGCTCCGTTGTGGTGAAAGGGCTTTCCTGTAGCAGAGAGAAATGGGGAGGTTGTGAGCAGCGCATACACAAGCTTGATTGAAAGCGCTATAACCATACCTATGAAGTTTCCTGTTTCAGCTGGGAAAGTAATGTATTTTACCCCCTTGTCTATATAAACTACTGATTTCTCCAGGTTAGGTAAGGTGCAATAAACTGGAATTATACAGGGCAAAAGTGTTAAATGGGGTAATTAAAGTTTCTTTTGTTCATTTTATGAAAATCTTTGTTGGTGATGACATCTTCAAGGCGCCTCCTGTAGGGAGAAACTAGCCGCATGCCTTGCTCCTTCAATGGACTCTGACCTTTAGTAGTTTTCTCCCGGATCCAGTCCAGGTTATTAGCTTGGTCACTGCAACGGTCTCATTCTGTTTCTATGAAACTAATGGAGAAGGGACAAGGGGGGCGCTGGCCCAAAAAAGGTTGAGAAACACTGTTTTAGTTCAAAGCCTGTTCATGTGTTGGTGTTCAACTCAAATCCAATTGAGACTCCTTGGATTTCACAGAGATGCTCTCTGTCCTTTTTGAGTTCTGACTAAGCTATTTTGTGAAGAAGAGTGTGCAAAAAGTTTATACCACTTTTCATATTTTCTTGTAAAAGAAAAAAAAAAATCTGAAAACCACACCGCTTTGTGTGAACAGGCGAATGGGGTGCGCAGTCTTCTGCCAAGTGGTGGACATCGACTTTTTGACAAACAGATCAAACTTATTTGGAAAGCGACTTTGCCAAAGACGTATTAAGAGTGCTGTGCACGCTGTAAACCTTGAGTCTTCCACGACCGCCGCATGTCTCTGATCTTCAAGCTGGGGAGAACTGCTCCCAGTCATCGTCTCCCACCGTCTGATGCCGAAGCTCAGATGAAGAGACGCGCGCGCACAAACAGCGACGGTTTTGATTCCAGTCCCCGTGGTGAGCCTCTATCATCTCGAGCAATAACGAGCTGTCATTGGGCCCTCCGTGATCTATCTGTCTGGATGTGTCAGCGCGCAGGCAGGCTGACTGAACGTCAGGCTGAAGCAGTTCTCCACTTCCAAAGCCCTGCCAGTCAGCGCTGGGGGGCACCTGAGCAAGGCCCCCGCGTCTGCGAGGGATCGCTTCTCAAGGCTGACGCCGGATCACAGGCTGGGTTGGGGTTGGGGGGCGAGGGGGAAACAATAACAACCACGTTGCCGTTTGACCCCACCCCCTGCAGGAAGAAGAACGTAGGAAGTCAGGGAGATGTTAACACAAGTTGATAAGGTACTGACAGCTAAATGCCAAATAGGCTGTGTCAGAAGTGATTTGGTATCAGACCACTTTCTTGTTAAAGATAAGGTTGAGGAATTTGTTAGCGTAGCAGTCCATAAAAATGCTTATTTGCCTGGTGGGATAAGTTAATTCAGGGGGGCACCTTGGACGTTCGGGACCCAAATGTCTCCACGACGCAAGATAAACAGACGACGTAAGATTAGCACCCAGACACAGCCGCCACAACACTTCCACCTAATGCATTCCTCTCGCATTGCGCGAGATGCATTATCGAGCCTTCCTTATTGTGTCTGTGATAAATGCAGTTCGCATTAACTCTGCCAAATGTGTTTCTCCTCTTTCCACAATAAAGATTGCCTTGCTTTGCCTCTGACCTTCAGCGGGCTGCAAAGCCAGCACAAAATGTGCATTTAGAAGAAGCCCGGGGAGCGCGGACAGGGTGCGGTTGCGGGAGATTGCTTTTCCTTTGCGCGGCGTCGCACCGGGGAGCATGCATCACTGTCCGCCTCCCAACAAACAACCGGTTATATGCAGAAATATTAAGTAGGATCAGCAAGTAAATATATGGAGTGGAGCTGGTGTGGTGACAGATGCTGGGCGACTCGCATGGAGCTCCTCCGTCATGTCGTTAGTCGACTGGCTGGGCGATAGAACTCCAGGGGAGCTGGAAGGCTTTGTGGAATGAAGCAACTTTTGGCCAAGTAGAAGCATCTAAAGCCTCTGCAGCCAGTTGTTTGTTCATGTGTGAGTGTACAGTAGTGACAGCGTGTGTATTTTTTATGCTGCTTGCACCGCTGGTGTAACTTCAGCCTTATGTTGCATGCAGACAGGTACAGCGATGAGGGGGGGAAAAAATGTACAGTCAACAATTATTTCAGTAAAGGTAATTGTAACGGTGTTGACATGGAGCCTTCAGCAGGTGTTGGTAAGAATCCAAGTGAGCTACACCTACAAAGAAACAAGTATTGAAGACGAGGAAAAGGAGCTGCAAAAGTGCATAAAGAGCGAAATATAAAAAAAAAGCATTTGTCTGTATTTAAAAAGCAAGCCTGCCTCAAATCACCTGTAGGAAGATTTCTCTTAGGTGCAGTTAATGAAGAAAAAGGGATGTTGAAGCTTGTTTAACGTTTGCCACAGAAGATTTGGACAAGTCAGTGAAACACCAGGAGCAGACTGATGGGGGTGTCAGACCTGACCAGACAAATCAAAATAGTTCGGAGGACTAACTGCACCCGATGTCACCCCAAAAATGCCGTCCCCAACGAGGACTCCGGATTCTAATCTCTCTTCACTGCTCCGACTGGGCTTTCTCCCATGGAAGTGGATTTCTCCAGCAGAACGCATGTTGCGTGTAATTGTGCATTTTATTGTTTGCGTCCAGGTCTCTCTTAGAAACCAGATTTGAACCGTTGCAGCTCACATTACGCATAGCGTTTGCCGTTACTTTGACCAGTGGCTGCTTTTAATATGAGCCACATACACTGTTGACCTGCATGGGGTCAGACGAGTCGACAGAACCGCCATGTAGAACGATCATTTATTTATCCGTCAGTTCTGCCCTGAATAAGCTGCAATGCTTTTATGCACGTGTAGTCGCTGGGAAGTTGGCACCCCTGTGTTTTGACTAGGTGCCCCCCTGCTGAGAATAAGGAGTCGGGTCTCTGCTGTCAACACCTATTTGGGCTGAGTTGTGAGCTGTTCTGTCACTCACCTTTTTTTTTTTTCTTTTTTTTTGTTTCATCTGGAGTGTTTGAGCGCCGGGCTTTCATGTCGTGATTTTATCGTGTTTCTTTCTACTCGCTTTCATCTTGTTTCTACAACTTAAATGTGATTTATTTTGCGCAGCACTGCGACTTTCTGTCTGCGAGAAGGTACTTTATAAATAAATTTCACTTTGCTTGTTTACTAGCTTATCCCAACTGGTAAATCAGAAGAAAGGGGGGGTTTTTGTAAACTGCGCTGCAGCGGGAAGGGGCAAAAGCCAGGTGTTTATTAATGGTTAATGGAAATTACATGGCAGGACTGACATGACTGACATCGGTAAATGTATGCCTTTCTACACATAGCTAAAAACATTTCGTGTGCATTATTTCCCAGAATACAACAAAACAGCTGACATGCTGAATTTCAGGCCAAAGCCACCACCTGTTTGAAACACTGACCAACGTATTTGTGGCGCGTTGATGATTTGATGACAACACTTGGCAAAAGTGCACCTGGTTTTCACAATCGTTGATTGGATGAAGATTTTATGAGAAGCACTTTGAACTGCCTCATTGCTGAAACGTGTACTTTCCAAATAAACGTGATTATTTTTGCCATTTCATCAAATGGGGAAATAGGACAAATAGCTTTTTGTCCTATTTTGATCTATTTTCAAGCTATTTTTAACTAGCTTTATCCTACCCAATAGGACAGAGGACAAAGTTTTCCTGACAAATAGAAAAACTTTATCCTAACAGTTGTTAGACAATTTGAAAGAGAAAGTAGATGTCTTTTTATTCTGTGGATGTGAATATCTGATTTCAGCAGCGTCTCCCCCTGCTGTTTACCCCCGTTTCAACCCTTGAGCCCACTGAGGCACGTCTTCTTTAACATTTATAGCTAGCGTTATTATTTAATGGCACGCATTTACACATGGGCATCCATACATAACTTTGTGCCATGCTGTATTTCATTATTTTTTTTCTTTTCCATTTTGTCTCTCAGAGGCCAAGGCACGCAGGGTATTTGATCCGAGATTGATTTAATCACTGAAGCAGAGAGTGTGCGCGTCCTCTCGGCTCGCCTGGTTCTCCGGTCAAGGCCGCGGCGCTCCCGTTCTGGCGAAAACACTCGGCGCACGCCGCGCGGCTTTAGGGACGCCACATCCGACCTCCACCTGGCCGAACATAAATGAGTAAAAAGAAACTACAACGCCGAACAATCCCCTTTATTAGCCCCCACCCAGGAGCACACGGACTCCTGCAATCAGCCCCGGCACTGTTCGGCGTGTTGAGACGCGCCTCCCTGCCTGCTTTAATGGCGCGGGTCATCAAGCACTACTCAAGATGGAAAAAGAAGAAGAAGTAGAAGAAAAAGGGGGGAAAAAAGAAGGGAGAAACACATATTGATTTGAAAATGCCTTGTTCTGTTATTTTCAAACGCTTTCTTTTCTGTGAGCCAGCGAGTGCTTCAGGTCATGGTTGGGGAGTTTAGAAAATGTTCTGCGATCGGTGTTTACTCGCACACGTGTGTGCGCGTGTGCGTGCGTGTGCGTGCGTGCGCGTGCGTGCGTGCGCGTGCGTGCGTGCGCGTGCGTGTGTGTGTGTGTTTACTCATGCATGTATCAAATCCTGTCAGCTGCAGAATACATATGAGGAGGCAGGAGAGTCATATATCTGACAAAGTGCAGCCAATAAAGTATAATTCATGACTGTTACAGTGCCCCTGGATAGTAGTCATTACTCTTGTGATGCTGAGCGCGTTGTATATCAGGCCTCGGAACAACAACCCTCATCACTATATTGATTGGCTGACACCTCCGAAGACATGTTTTGTTTTGTTTTTCTTTTTGTTTTTTTGTTTTTTTTCTAGAAAGAGCAAAGTGTGCAGGATAGAAAGAAATGAGAGAGTGTTTGATGCTGAAAGAGAGAGGGATCAGCGTCTCCAGGCTGCTGCAGCTCAGCTGCCGTCGTGGCGCTGCGGCACATGTTTGCTTCTACGCATCCATTTATGAGACCATGAATCAATTACGCCGCTGTTGGGCGAGCGCTGTTTGCTTTTATCTTTGGATACCAGGAAAAGTGGCCCGATCCAGTCAGTTTGATTCAGTTCCCCCGTACGTCTTCGTCTGGGATTTCTCCCATTCACTCGGTTTCTCTCCGGTATTCAACCGAGCCAATCAGAGAACAGAAGGAGAAGTTGTGAACGATGACGTCGGTTTTCTGCGCTGTTTCAGAATTGCAGTCTGTCCTGTCAGCGATGGCAGCAGAGGAAGTGAATTAAGCTGTTCGGTATGTGTTGGCCAAATATTGAATTAACAACAACAGCTGCCTTGGCACTTGTCTCCTGAGTGGAGAACAGTTGTTTACAGTGCAGGCAATTTCTGGTAAGCTTCATATCATCGAACTGGGGCATTAAATATGTCAGACAAATGTTAGCGATGGGGTGAGATTTTAAACTTCAACCACATCAGCAGGAAGCAATGGTTTCTCATAGCTGAGGGTGCAGAAAACCGTCTGCACGAAGCGAAGCGTAGAGCAAGGAGCTGGTTTTCACCAGACTGCAGGAAAAGCAAAGCAGGGTTAAAGTCAGGGCAATGCCAGAGAGTGATGTTAGTGTATTTATTTATTTATTTATTTAATCCAAAACCTGTTGTGATGTGTGTTTGTTTTTTGGTTTTTTTTTTGTTTTTTTTTTGAGTGCTCTGTTGAAACCCCCAGTTGTGCAGAAATTGCAAACATTCAGGGTTTCATTTCCGGTTGAAGAACAGCAGCGAAAATGACCTTCACCTGTAGAATTTGGTTTTGTGTCGTCCCGCCGTACATGCTGACCTTTCACCGTCCGAACGTTCAGCAGAAACCTCGGTGAAGTCGGAGCGGGGCGTTCGCAGGCACCGAAAGCTTTGAAAACGTACAGATGGGATTCAGTTCAGCACCCGGCATCAAATAAATGACGCTGACAGGTCGAGGTTGTAGCTCATTTTACTCTTTTAAGGTTGGAGGGAGACGCTTGTGCTCTATTTAGAAAGTATCTGAACTTTTAGATTATATTCATATTTAGCTGACAAACGTTATTCCTTGCCCATTTGTTTGCAGAGTTTACTAAACAGAGCATTGCTTTCCTGGCCACACACCTGCTTTTCCAGGCTGATGTGTTAGCGTGATTCATGAGCTGATAAATTCAGCTTCACCTCATTCTAAGGAAGATCTGTTAACATTTTGCCTCTGATTAGTGTCTAATTTTACATACTGTTTTAATGACACATGTCACACATTTTCCCCAATTTGTTTTCAATACAGATATTTTATTAACACAGCACATGTATTTGGATCCTTTACGGCATTCAGCTTTGTAAACAGGCAAACCCTGTCAACCCTCTCAAACCGTTTCATTTTTGCCATATTTTATGTTCTTGAATAAGTTTTTTCTTTTGCCTCTTCTGGGTTTTTTGGGGGGGGGGGGTTTTGTCTGTGTTGCTAATGTGTTTAAGCTTGAGACGTCACATTCCCGACATCGTCATCCGTCTCCTTCAGGAACCTTTTCTCCGACACAGGCTTCCCCAGAGGAAAATTACACTCCCCGTTGTGTTATCTGTCAACTTTCTACCTCGCGGTTGCGTCTCCGGCGGTGTTTCAGCGTCGGTATCAGTTTATGTCAAATCGACGGGTTTGATAAATGTTTATGAGCTTGAGTTGGCAAGGCCTCCCGCTGGATGCTATGAGATCTCTGCCTACATCGAAACACAGCAGCGGCTGATTGCAGCTCCTCCGCAGGAAAAGCTGCAAACTGGAACGTGGCTTACGGAGAGTCACTTTCTTTCTTTATCTGCAGAGTCTTAAAGCAGATCTTTGTGTACTGGAGATAAACCTCCGTCTTACCGTCGTGGATTTGAGACACGATTCAGAAAACAAAGGCATGCTGAGCTAGTTTCTGCAAAGAAAACTGTCTGTTTCCGTCTCTTGTCATGGAGCAAAAACCAGCTGAACCAGTCGGTGCCGGTTCTGGGAGCATCTGGCGCTGGAATGTTGGCAATAAAATCGTTGTTCTCTGGGTCATTGGGTCATTGTTCATTGGGTCGCCGTGTATTGGCGTAGCTTCCTGCGGACACCCTTGGGGTCTATCGCTTGGAAGCACTTTTTGTTACCACTGCCGTTAGTCTGTGGGGATTGCTGTCACCTTGGGGTGGGATTGGTATTAAAAACCCTTTTAGGTGGGTGGAAAATGTCAAAGTACAAACCATGTGAAAACTGGCATCGACAGCGCTCTACTGTTTCGTTTTTTTCCTTCCCTCATTTTTGCCACGGCTAATGAACCAGGTTACGACACAACGCGGAGCGTTTCCTTCCACGTGTTGAACGCAGAGGAGCAATCTTCAGCAGTTGCTGCGTTCTGCTTGATTGGTGTGCGTTTCTGCTTGGTAATGTCACAAAGCGCAGGAAAAAAAAAAACAAAAAAAAAAACCCAGACGTTGTTCATCCACTGACATTCAGCTCCACTTAGCCGTGATCCCAGAAGACGCCGATCACGTAGATCGACCACAAAGATCAACCGAGACAAAAAGCCACCGAATGACTTTTCGTTTCCTGCGTCTGAATCCTGACTTTTTTTTGTTGTTGTTGTTGCCCTGAGCACCTTAAGAACACGCTGACATTTCCCAAGTTCTGCTTTCACACTTGATTTTTCCTTATTTTCTATTACAAATATGTGAAAAACCTTGTTTGCATTCCACTAATATTGGAAAAAAAACACGAAACACAATTTCTCAATTGCAGTTTTTCCATAAAATAAGGGACGCAGTGAAAAACACACGTGAATACATTTGTTCACGTGATAAGTCATTAAAAAAACGCTGCGGCGTCATCCTCCAGCTACTTCTTGTCGTCGTTTTTGTGGTTTGCGCCAATGGCGACATGTGGCTGTTGATCATGTGACTCGTGTGACGTCGTAAAACCATTTCCATTGCAGCTCTGTGAAGAAAGAAGTTTTGATACGACCAAAAAAAACATCTCTTACCAGCAGCAAAACCTATCAAAACACGGGTTATTTCAAAACGGCTGTGTTTCCAGCGAGCAAATTTATTCTCGAATTGTCAAATTGTGCAGTCGTGTGGTCAATGGAAACAGCTTCTGTCGCATACTTGGCCGTTTGCATTGTTTTGGCTTCCCGAATCATTGAGAGAGGCCTTGGAGATACTTTCTAACCAGGAAATGTTCTTTATCAGACAAAACATGTTTCAACGACTTCCTTCTTTTACCAATTAAATACTGTCAACATCCTGCCTCGGTGTTCTGCATAAATCCTTAAGTTTACCAGAATATCTTCTTGGACAGTGTTGATGAAAATTTGTTGAAGAGGTCGTGTTTCTGCAGTGTTGGCTTCTCTATCAGGTCCCTGTAAATCCAGCAGTGAACCTATAATTCTTGACTTGGTACATTAAATTACTTAAGGAGAAAAATCCGTTGCATCACAAAACAAAACAAAAAGCCTGGCTTCAGACGGCATGTCCCTTTAGCTGCAAAAGTAGAGTAGGAGGAAGAGCTTTCAGCTACCAGGTTCCTCTCTTGCAGTTCCTTCCAGTTTTTTTTATGCGCACACTGTCCTCAGAAATTAAATCGGACTGGTTCTAGTTCGAAACCGCCAGAACTGTTGTTTTTCAGCATTCTGAGCCTTTACGCAGGAAGTAAGGTTGATCATAGAGCGCAGAGTTGCAAATCTACAGATTCTCCATTTTAAGGGATTCTTTTAAACTACCGACAAATAATGAACAAACTGCGGTCTTTAATTATATTCTATAGTGGCTTTAATGCTGTTCATCTGCTCTAATAGGGCAACCCGAAAAGTGCAGCAAATTGAATTTGATCAATTAAAATAATGTTTAAAATGACTTTTTAACAAAAATGAATTGATAAAAGCTGCTTGATGCTAAAGTAACAGTTAGCATCATCAAAGTAGTTAAATGGTACATCAAGTACCCACTTGATGTAGCACATTAAAAATACGTACAAACATATGAACACAGTAATATCTCTATAAATTACTTGGCATAGTAGTTTTGACATTTTATGTCAAAATACTACAACAGTAGATGAGTAATAATAGTACTTCAAAATAATTACAGTAGGGATTTCGTATCCGTTGCTTCATTTGCAGTAATATTACTATGAAATGATTTAAAGAGGCCGTACCGTTTATAAATTGCAATAGTATTTTTGATTCAATCAAGTTTATTTGTATAGCACATTTCAGAACCAGTGCAATTCAAAGTGTTTAACATCATAAAACCCAACAATAGAAAGTCAGTCAACAAGTGAGGAACCAGTGAAAACGACGTGTTTTCAAGTGGAATCATCATAATCATCAGCACACGTCGTTGTTCCTGCTCATTATGGTTCAGCAGCCGCTCTGAACAGGTGCGTTTCCGTCTTGATTCGAAGGAACTCAGTGTTTCAGCCGTTTTGCAGTTTTCTGGACGTTTGTTCCCAATTTTGAGCCAAACGTCTCGTCGCCAGCAGACGACCCTCTTCCCTGAGTCGACCTCTGAAGTCTCTCTTCCTTTCACGAAGGAAGGTGGTTCGTTTTTACACGTCCGATCTTTCAAGCGAATCTCTTTGCGGCAACAGATTTTTCAACCAAATGGGGTTTTATTCCGAACAACAACAACAACAAAAAAGCAACAGCGACCTTCGGTTTCAAATTTCCCGATCCACGCCGTTTTGACCGCGCACTCATTCAAATTTCATTCAACTCGATGGTTCGAACCTCTGCTTTTTTTTTCTTTTCCACGCGACCGCTGATACCCGGGCGCGTTAAAGACGGCGGCCGTCTGTTTGAGGAGTGCGGCTTAATCTAAATCAAGATACGGCTCCCCGGAGGCCGGTGCCGTAATCATGTCGAACTGATGATCCGCCTTTACCGTCACTCTCTCTCCGTCTCTCTCCATCATCGTGATCATCTGCGTTGCGACCACAGAGCCGATTTAGATGCCATCTCGTTCTCAGGTAATCTCGCCTCCTCGGTATCATCTCCTGTATCTGTCTGGCCGCGGGTTACGCAACACCCGAAGCCGGAGCGTTGTGTTTGAGGTCACATGGTTCACCTTTCTGGATGAAAGGAAGGGCCCGACCTTCCCTGAGGGCCGTGTTTAATTTACGTCGTGTTAATATGCAGTGCTGATACCACAAAATCTTTTTATGCTCCTCAATCAAGCGGCGCTGTTAATTGTGCAATAGGCTTGTATGTTTCCATGCTGTCTCATCTAATTTGCATATTTAGGTTCGTGTTAATTAGAACGGCCCGATGCAGGAGGGGTGGTCGACTGGCTCCGCCCTCTTCGTGTCGCTGATTCATTTGTGCCCGTTAAGACGGCCGGTGCGGGTCCGTCTGCAAAACCGGAATCAAAAAGGGTTTCAGCGTTTTGCCAGCTCAACGGAGCGAAGTATACTTAGCTGTGAGGTGGAAGTGAATGCAGAAGGACAATTACGCTTTCGTCTAATTTCTTGCAATTAAAAATCCTAACGGTGTGGCATGCATTTGTATTTGTCCACAATATGTTGTAGAATAATATTTCACGGGAAATTGAGTTTTGGACATTCGGAAACTGATATTGTGACTCATTTTTCTTAGATAGAGGTTGGCCGGAAGGATCTCTAAACAGGTATTTTCAAGTCTTGACACAATTTCTAAATTGGATTAAGATCTGGACTTTAACTGGTCCCCTTTAAAGGGGCAGTATTATGTGTTTTCCAGCCACGTGGGGTCATTTTATAGCACAATCGTGTAAGTATGTTACCTTCTGTTGTTTTATCTATATCAAATATGACTTAAAGAAACTTGACAACATAATTTAATGTCTTGAAATTGGGCCTGAGACATTTGGTCAAAACCACCTGACCAAACGTCCTAGAGCTCAGCTTCGGTTGCTAGGAGACGTGTGGAGTGCCACTGGGGTTGCTACGACGGAGGATTTTTGACGTTACATTCCTGAAATGTTAAGGTATTGTTGAAAATGTTTTTTTTTTTTTTTTGCAATTAAAAATCCTAACGGTGTGGCATGCATTTGTATTTGTCCACAATATGTTGTAGAATAATATTTCACGGGAAATTGAGTTTTGGACAATTTCCCATCCTGAACAAAAAAGGTTCAGGATGTGAATTTTGCACGAGACATCCCCTTTAACATTTGGGCTGTTCTTTTATAGCCCAACCCTGGCGGAAACATCTCGAAAGTGTGTGTGTTCTTTGGACTTCATGTTGGTGGTTGTTCACTTATATTCTCTAATCGATCAATACCAGGATGCAATCGAACACCGGACTGATTTATGAATCCTGGACATCAAATGACATTTAAACGTATCAGAGTAAAGTGGGCTACATACGAATATACAACTTGCTTTTCAGATCTTTATTGTTGAAAACATAAATAAATCACTTCACAATTATTCACCACTTCATAAGAGTGTAACTGTGTCTTCAAGATACTGCAGGTTTGTCTTTTTGCATCACCATGCAGCGGTTAGCTTCGCGCTGTCAGATGACTTGCTCCTTACTCTGTGTAATCGGACAGCCATCGCATAACGCATTGCACATATTGAATTATTGTAACATCGGTACAAGCGGAAATTCCTAATGAATCAACCTCTAGACATTCTAAATACGGGTGAATGTGTTTTTTTTTTCTGAGTTTCTTCCCAGTGTAGAATAAGATTCGGAGTAGTCGTTCTTGCCCTGGGGGGGGTTCTGCTCGTAGTAGCGCGCCTGTTCGCTCCGGTTTGTACCAACCATGCAGAATAATGAAAATAAGTGTGTCCATTAGAGCAGTTAATCTTATTTGGCCTGTAACATTGGTCTATGTTTTCATCCAAGACTGTCGCTGCCTTGTTCTCCGCTTCTTCTCTCTTTTTTTTTTTTTTTTTCCTTTTTCTTTTGGCTGTACGCAGACGTACTGTAGCGGGTCACACACCACAAGCGCACGCAAGTTCGCACGCGGACGCACAATCCCGGCCTTCATGCAGACACAGTGATTTAGCGTTCACACACACAGGCAGTGGCTTCACTCCTCTGTTCTGCTGCCTCTTCCCTCCTCCTCCTCTTTTTCACAAAACAACACAGCACTCTTCTGAGCCCCCGAGGAGAAAGAGCAAAATTTACAAGAGGAGCACAGGGGGAAGGAATGGAGGGGGGGGATCAGTGGTGCTGTTGTGTGCTGCTAACAGCATCCCTTTGACTGAGTACCAGAGGTCAGGCCACAGCTCCCAAAGCCTGCTGGTCTTTTTAGCGCGTGTGTTTGCGTGCGCATGTGTGTGTTTGTGTTTGCCGTGCTCTCTCAATGTGTGTCTTGGCATTTGCGCGAGTGTTAGCCTTTAGGGCGCACGAAACCCCTGCCGGCTAATGTTACGGGAAAGTCACAAACAGTTTTTTTTTGTTGTTTTTTTTGGGTTTTTTTGTGTGTGGCAAACCGATGTCACATGACGGCGCGGCATGCGTTTACTCTTTTGACGCGCGCCGAACACTGTGGTGTTTGGCTCGCGTGTTGATGTCGGAGGTGCCGGCGCGGCGCTGGGATGAGCGGCTCGCCTTTGTGTCGAGCGACAGTCGCCGCAGTCGAGAGCGACTTTTACTCCCCCAGCGCTCCGTAAGCGGCTGATCCGCATTGACACCAGCAAATAGCGATGGCAGTCAAGAGAGTTTAACGAGATTAGATCCCTCATTTGTATCAAAAGTGCTCCGTTAGGACAAGAGGTGGGTGGGGGGGGACTTAGGTAGAAGATTTTTTTTTTTCCGAGTTTTATTTTTGGAAAATATCTGTTTTGATCTGCTTTGCACAGAGAATCCCAGAGAACTCTGGGAATTCATTTTTTGTCTTTTGGCGTAGTTGTTTGTGTGAGGTGGAGATGGGCCTTTATTAATCATTCAGACTGCCAACGTGAAAAGACGCAATCAAAGCTGTCAATGACTCTCTTGCCTTACATTAACTCAAAATTAGTCCAATGATTTAGATGTTTTGTTTTTTGTTTTTTTTTTCCTTCTTGAGTAAAGTTTTTTTTGGGGAAGGGAGATTGGAAAAGAGTTGTAAAGCCCATGACAGACAGAACCTGTTTCGCTTTTGTAAGCTTGTGGTGCATTTCTATTCTAAATAGAAACAGATGAAACTGCAGAATTTGTCACGAGATATTAAGATCCACAGAAAACCATTACAGAAACATTACATTGTAGCAGGAGGACGTTTGGCATTCAAGAGGTCTGACTAGTAAATTACTGCTATTGCCTATTACCTGTTTGACGGAAGGCAAAAGTATTGTGTGTCTTGCAGAAGTGCTGCGTTCTCACCCAACTTTCGCGAGCTAATGCTAAAGGGAAAAAAAATGTCCTCCTTGTCAAAGCATTGGGATTCACGGTCGCAATAGAAGTTTTAAAGCAAGTTTTACATACTCTCATCCTCGTGTGCGATGTATTGAACCACTTTTCCACGGTAGAATTATAATACAAAACACAACTCCGATGATGCTGTTTTTGGTTGTGGGTTTTCTCTAAATCACACATTATTCCCAATGCCAAGTTCACAATGAAACACACTCTTTTTATAGCCGTCAGCAACCTCCTGGCCGGATTCTGGGTGAAGTTTTGACCTCTAAAGTTGGCGGAAGTTGTAGATGTCATTTAAATCAGTTGGTTTACTTTTGAATTTAGTTCATGTGTTTTCAACAGCACAGGTGTGAAACTCCAATCCTCAAGGGCTGACAGTTTTTTACATGTGCCACAGGTACAAAACACTGGAATGAAATGGCTTAATTACCTCCCCCTTGTGTAGATCAGCTCTCCAGAGCCTTGCTAACCTAATTATTATATTCAGGTGGTGCAGCATAGGCACGTCGAAAAGCTGCAGGACGTTGGCCCTTTAAGACTGGAGTTTGTTCAACATGGTCATGAGTTACTGTGTCAGAGCACCTGGTTGTGTCCAAGTTTCAACCATCTCAGCCAAACTCCAAATGCAACAATGACAGAAAACTGGACTGTGTGGTGAAGAACAGTCCAGAAATCACCAAGGCTCATGGTCGGCGTGGGAGACAGCAATGGGAATTTCCCTTGTGGGACACAGCGCCACAAGAGGTGAGTCACAGCACTGCACTGCCTCACGTTGGACCACTTTAATGTATAAATTGAACGATTCTGACCATAAAAATGTAATAGAAAAGTCAAGGGGACAAAATGATTTTCTTTCCTCTATTCTACTTCCCAAGTACCTCAGGAGAGACTCTTCCTCCACTGCAGTCCTCAACACACGTCACCGCCCAACAGTCATTAGGCGAGACCCAGGGTCACAGGTCACCAGTCCATCAGACATACAGAGCAAACGACATCCACACACTTAAACCGAAGAGGAATTTAAGAGGCCAATCAACCCGAATTGCATGTTTCAAGACTGAGAGGCGATCAGGAGTCATTTTGAGCTTAAGTTGTGACGCAGTCTCTGTGTTTCAGAGCCACCAGCCGGAGTTCCATCGACCAAATAACTGCGCAAGTTGACATTTTGGAAATAGATTTGCTGAATGGAAATCCGGCGCTCGTTTGCCAATAAAAAGTTTTGTCACTATGGCAACGGGAAAGCTCTTTTCGGATTCTCAGCCTGCGATGAAAATGACCACTCAGACATATCCCAGTGTGCAAAAATGAGCGCAGCTCGACATTGAATCGGGTCATGTTTTCCTCATTCTCCTCGCAGCGGAGATAATGAAGCACATTTTACGCAAACATAAACAAATTGCGGCCATCTCACTTCAGATATAAAAACGTAACCCGTTCTAAATCCCGTGAGATTATTCATTGACGCGTAAGCAAACCGTTCTAGAAACCGCGAATTCACAAAGCGTCGCGGTTCTCGGGAGTAAAACATGTCAGTAGACGGGGTTTCTGAGCAGGTATCATTTGGGAGGTTTTCTGAGGTTTCGACTTATTTTCTGCCGTGATGCATTTCAACAAACGTGTGGAGCGGAAATAAGAGTGTAGGAAATACCTCCTGTTTTAATGGACCGTTTGCCCACTCACCCTGTACGTTCTTATCTGGAAGCAACCAACCCTTATTTCACTTTCATCTGCTGGTCTTCTTATAAGTTCACATATTAGCAAACTGGGTCATTTTCCTCTGTATTCGAATGCACTTTCTCTTTCTTTTTCTTTTTTTGAGTTATACATTTTTGAACAAACTTTGAGAAAGGGAAAAAAAAAAAAAGAAGAAGCTCACACTAAGCTTTTCGGGGATTTTAAATATACATAGAGAGGCAGGCTATGAAGATTTGTTTTGTAGAATGTGTGACATAAAACATTCAATAAAGAACATGTACTAAGGGCCAGGCTAAGCAGAATACATGATGCAAGTTTCAACATACGACAAGGAACGCAGAGTGGGAGATGTTAGACGTGATATGTATTGTGCTTCACATATTTTAGATAGAATGAAAAACGTTTGTATCTCTGCTGGTTTATGGGGGTAATAGGTTGAGTAACAGACGTTGCAAAATGCATGCCTAGAGCGCGATCTATAATTAATCATATCACCAGGCTACAACTCTGCTTCATTATATGAAGAAATATACAAAACATACGGGCCAGCGTGAGATTTTGCTCGTATAAATTATGCAGAAACAACACCGCAATCTAGTGCTAATACACACTCACAGCAAAGAGCAATTTCTAAACCTTTGGCCTCGGAATTGGTCTCGACTCCATCCCTGACCCGCCCGTCTGGGATGGGTCAGGAACCAACATCTTACACCCTTAATGGGGCAGTATCGTGTTTGGATATTATTCCCTCATCAAAAACGCACCCGGAGTGTCGGCCTGGTTCTTTCACACATGTTTGAGAAATTCTTCAATCGCCCGTGGCAAACGTTCATCTGCTGGTTGGACCTGGCCCCGCTTTTGGCCGAAGATTCTCCACGGAGCTGCAGCATCCAAAACTTCTGAGCTTCTGCCTTACAGAGCAGCCCTCCCCTGTAACTTCCCCTCTCAGCTCCTTCAAACTAGCCAGCAGCAATTAGCAAACACCTGATGCTGAACTGCACATTTGCTGAACTCATCACACAAGCCAGTGGTAAAAACGTTAGCAGAGGAGCCATGTTGTGAGGACTTCACTTTCAGAAAGAGCAGGAGACGCCAGTTTCAAGGCGTCAAATGTCTTCTGTCATATTTGACATGTACACCGTTTTTTTTTTTTTCTTTTTTTTTTTAACAACCGAAGTTAACATAATTACTTTATTGCGCTATGAAATGGCACTAAGTGCCTGGAAAACACATAATGGCGGCCCTTTGGCACCCAGGCACGGACACATCCGGACACTGCTTGGGGATCGGGGAAGACTCGAAACACGGCAACAAACCCTTTAATGGCTGAGTGAGTGCATCATCCCGAGCCTCCACTCTGAGAGGTGCAAGTAAGTAATGGGAGAGAGCCGCCTTCCAGCATCCCTCAACATCACCACGGTCGACACCTGCTCTCGGGAACATACACACCAACACACACAAACGCCACCCAAACGCACTTTCGTGACACGACGAGGCAAGTGTTAAAGGCAAGACGCCTTGCAGGGTCATATGTCAGCGGCTAAGGGGCCTGAAATCATGTCAGGATGCACTTATCCCATTGCAGCTCTTCACATCACATATCTCAAACAGATAGGCACCTTTTCTCCATCCCTCCCCGCCGCTTTATTACTGTTTGCACCTCTCAAAAATGGTATTCAGAAAACTCTCTGTGATGTACACAGAGTGGCAAGGTGATAGCCCCCCTGTCCCCTCTTAAGTCAGCGCTCCCAGTCAGGCGGGCCAGCTGAGTGCTGGCAGGGAGGCAGTGATGGATGACGCAAGGCTCATTAGGGTGAGACAACAAAATCAATAGACCGAGCGCAGAGGTGTCAGCATCTCACACACACAAGGCAGTAAAAAACCGCGCGGAGTCTCTTGGAGTCTGTTGTAGAGTCCAGGCATTTGGGCGCGTGTGTGTGCGTCCCCCGGGGGGGCGCGTGCGCGGCTGTGGACAGAGGAGCGGTTTCGGGGGCCGCGTGATTGATGCTGATGGATATGGATAATGGATAAACTCAAATGCAAGAGCTCTCAATAGGAGGCGTTTGTTCGCTCGTGTTTGCGCGTGAGATGAAAAAAGAAAAAGAAATCTGGGAAAGATGCAGTTCAAGGGGGAGATGAAAGACGGCTCTGGAGTTTGAGTTTGCCTCACAAACAATGTCTTTTTTTTTTTTTTTTTTTTTTTCTTACCGTGTCATTAAAAAAAGTGAAGGCAATGCCTTTCCGTCTGGATATAGATACGCCTCCATGAACAAGCCATTGTCTCAGATTCATATCAGCACTTATCTGTGACAGAAATTGTCTCCTTTGTGTCGGGCGCTTCCTTTATGCTGCAAGGTACATTACCATACCGCCTGCTGCAAAAAAATACCTTCAATAAGGAGCTGGTGTGGTTAAGCTTTACTCTCGGATCCATAACTGCTTTCAGAAGGAGATAAATATTTGATGTGGAAAGCTTGTTCACATGTATGCAACGCCAGGAAGGCCAGCGATGTTCTAGGTGACTGTCATGTAAAACCGGTGTGATCTTGTTCCCACCTTTTCTTTCTCAAAAATAAGTATTGAGACTCTTTTTTAGCCTTTTCACACAGTGTAACATCGCGGCAACAGACAAGTATGTTTCCACGGAACAGCGAAGCAGCAGGTAAAGGTTAAGCTAAACCAAAAGGATTCGAGTTCTGCAACGTTTTGTGTTCACTCTCTCTTGAGTCAACACAGCCACCTTTCATCGCAGGTACAAACGTTTTGCCCGCTCTCCAACATGCTCAGACTGAATGAGGGCATCTGGGAAAATCTGTTTGCCGCAGGTTTTCAACTTTGACTGGGGCGATCCTCTCATTAACTCTGACCAGCTCCCCAGAACAGAATCCCCCACCATCTATCAGAGACGAGGATGTGTTCAGGAACAAGAGCAATATTATTTGCTTCATTTTTTTTCCCTTTTTTTTTTTTTTTGCCATTTTAGCTACAAAACTCAATTCTCGCATTACATTAACATTTTAAAGACGGGCATCAGGTCCTTTCTGCTGTTTCAACTTCGACTTTGCATCGTAGCGTATCTGACGCCTGGATATTGGCCTCTGTCTCTTTAAGAAGCTCCTGCTTTTTCTGACACTCCCTGCCCTTCAGCACATCGTCGTAACCATGTTTGTCCATTGTGCCGTTTAGAAGCGTTGAACTGAGAATGGATATTACGATGAGCTCGGCAGAGACATAAAGTCTTGTTACAATGTTTGACATTAGTAGACGTAACGTGAAAGAAATGGGGGGAGGAGAAGAGTAGGTCAGGCTTTTGCAATCAGGTGCTTGTCTTCCGGAAGGATATGAAGATGCTCCGTCCTTCTGTTGGTTTAATACGTCTTTTGTAACAGAAAACAAGCTGTTTTTGTCCGGAGAAGAGCTGGATAACCCACATAAATCTAAAACCTGGAACATGTACACATGTTCAGCCCCAAAGCAGAGACCGGTCTGCTTTTGGGGCTGAAGCCTTGGTGTGCTCTTATCTTCAGGACGTCATAAGTTATGACTCTGTCACCGAGACGCGCTGGCTCTTATCGTTCCCTCTTACAGTTACAGTCCTGCACTCGTATGTGAAGAGCTACTCACACACACGCGCGCGCGCACACACCAAGGTGTCTGCAGATAGTTGTTGACAGTTTGCTGTCTGTGGTCTCGCGTGCAGCAGATGTCTTCCTGTGTGAGGCTCTGCAGTTTTCTGTTAAAGCAGAGCCTTCGTGATTTCCCCCGTTTGACCCTGCAGCGCTGCTGGCGCCGCAGACGGCCCCGGCCGGCTCCAGAAGGCTCCGGCTCGGCCTGCGTGTGGAGAGAAAGCTCAATGCCGGCCTTCCTCTTCGCTACTCTGACCCCCCCCCCCGCCCACTTCCCATCCGCGTTACGGAACTGGAGCGACTTTCTCAGAAGTAATGGAATTCCCAAGTAAAGTTCACTGAATGCATCTGCACTCGACTCCCTGACGGAGCAGTAATTGAATAGAAATCAAACCTAATTGGATTGCAGAAGAAATGCCCCTGAATAGTGAGGCTTTTTTTTTTTTTTTCCTGGGAAGAAGTTGTACAGCCCGGGACGCTCCGTGTGTGTGTGTGTGTGTGTGTGTGCGTGTGTGCGTGTGTGCGTGTGTGTGTGTGTGTGTGTGTGTGTGTGTGTGTGTGCGTGTGTGTGTGTGTGAGGACAGAGACGCAGCTGAGGCTGTGCTCAGCGATGAATTAGATTACACTAATCATTTTCACTGCGAGAGCTCAGATTTGGTGGTTTAGGTGCAGATGATGGTTCCCCGGCGTGCCTGGAACATGCTGACAGTCAGCAGTGGGCAGAGCGCTCCCCGCCCTGCCCGTCACATAAAGCAAACAAATGGACCGAACATTCAGTCCAACACGTTTCCACATGGAGCCGCGGCGACGTCCCCGCTCTGCCGCCCGGCGCCTTCAAAGTGACCCATTCCTGGAATTTGCTTATTTTGACTGCAGTCATTTGGCTGTGATCCGCTGTGGCCTCTTCGTGCTTTGCAATATTTTACAACTGGCTATTTACATATAGCGTTCATTCCTCGTGAATTTCACACATTTTGTCTAATTCTAACCACTTGCTTCAATTTATTTTTTATTTTATTGAAATTTAACGTGGCCAACTATCCTGGTAAAAACCAGCTGCTTGTTCTGTGCTTCACTTCGTGCAGCTTCTTGGCGATCGAGGAGCGATTGCTTCCTGGAGATCCGGACGGTCAAAGTTTCACATTTTACGCCAACGTATGACCATGACGTACGCAGCGCACCAGTCTGATGCTATGACTCTTACCGGAAACTCACAACTTCTCCTTCTGTTCGCTGATTGGTCCAGTAGAAAATCTACTCTTTTTTTCAGTTTTATTCACTATTCAGTAGTTACTGCATCTGTTTATGGGCGGCTGGAAGATTCCTTCTGGACAAAAACTTTTCTATTTTGCACTCTGTATGCCAGCTTGAGGAGAAAAAGCAGATTGATCAAATTGACAATTAGCCAATTATGCCCAACAAGATTTCAATAAGGTATAGTTTATGATGATGTAAATGGAGATGAGATTTTATGATTTCAAAACTGAAAACGCATGATAAAAAATAAAAATAAAAAAAAAAATGAACATCTGCAGAAATTCTGCTTTTAAAAACAGAATGGAAAGAGTCGCCATCTTGAAATCAGGGTTTTCCAAGTTCAATTTCTGCTAGTTATTCTTTTTTTTTTTTTAGTCTATTACATAAATTGCCAATAAAGCCCACTGTAGTTTATGACTTTCTGACCAAATGTTTGAAAAAACAAAAAGCGTGGGGGGGTATTAACATTCTGCGAGGCTCACTGCAGTGCTTCAAGTGGATTTTTTTTTTCACTTCCCCACTTTTACAATGTTGTGCGCACTCCATGTTTTCCTCCTCCCCTCTTTACGACTCCACTCCATTTCAGATGAAATATAACGGCATAAAGTTCTTCTCAGCTCGGCTCTAGGTGTTTAAAAGTTTGTTTTACAGCTCTGGCTCAGGATTCTGGTGTCTAATTACTGAAATCACAGTCAGAGCGGCTTTATTGGCCAAGATGGTGAGCACAAACGGGGAATATGACTCCGCTTTTCAGGCGCGCGGAGAAAAGAACAATGAGCGTATGTATTTTGCACCCATTTTTCATAAAATAAGAAAATGGCAGGGTCGACGTGGCGACGTAAAAGGCCGACTCGAACCCACGTGTGACATTTTCCTCATCAAAGGCTTCTGTCATCAGGTTAAAACTGTTAAATAAATGACAATTGATATCAAAATCCTGAATACTTTTTTTTTTTTTTTTTTTTTTTAAGAATAGTTTAAGTGAGATCGTATGGCGTCAGAGATACATGAGTCGAATTTATTTTGAAGTTATTCAGTAGAGACTTCAGTTTGACAGATGCCTGTGGTCGTCACTATGAAAGTGCAGCAAAGATGAGCAGACTGTTTCGGACCGTTGTCAGTCCAGAGTCTGTGAACATCCTGGATAAATGGACAACGTTCCCTCCTTATTTTATTGCAATATTTTCACCTGAGTCATATGAAACGGTTCACAAGATTCATGTCCTAAACCGCGAGTCCCCAGTTCATAATTCGAATGCAAGAGATCAACTTTCAGGGTGAAGTGCTGATTTCTGTCTCTCGACTCTCCTCTGCCTGAGCATTTTGATCCGCTCTGTTTCAACTACTGCCCGTGGTTCTCAGTATTTTTAAAACAACGTAAATAGCAGCTTTTACGAGGACGGTTATTTCAAACCTGCAGGAAAAGGCTTTTGACAAATTGTCGGAGGGCACTACCTGGTTGACCGACGCGTTCAGTTATTGCTTAAAAGGAAAAATGTCAAAAACTTTTAACAGTAGTTGAAATAATAATAATAATAATAAAAAAAAAAGTTCGAGAACGCGGCTCTCGTAGTCTATCCAGCACTGCACTTTAATCTGAGATGCTGTCACCAGTAAAGACGTCACCGCTGTGCCCACATTCCGAATCTGAATCCTGGAGTTTTTGTCTGTCGTTTTTAACTTCCTTGTAACACGAACTCGGTCGCTGTGTAACTGAGCCATGTTCTCGGTTACATGCTAAGCTGATGGCATGCTGAGTGCCGCCAGCTTTGCAATAAAAAAAAAAAAAAAAAAAACGAATAGGATTGCTATAAACATGAATGATTTTCGTGAAGGGCACCTCCGTCTTATCCTCCCACTTTACTCAAACGGCCAAGGCGCACGCAGAGAAAATGACTTTTGAATATCAACAGAGAAGAGGTTGTCCCTAATAAATGTAACCGTATAAGTGTAGGTAATGCTATTGATCTGTACATGTTGTACCAGCCAGTCTCAAAGGGATAATTAGGTTCCCTTGAAGCAAGATTGTGTGGAATATTTATGAGTAGACAGCGGCGCACCTTCAATAAACAGCAGTTAGAGATACGCGAGTTTGGACGAACAGCGAGCAACTCTCAAGGGAAAGTCCAGCTCACTGGTCCTCGGAGGAGAACCTGCTCATGTGCTAATTTCCATGATTTAAAACATCGTAGCCTGGCCGCGTCCGCGCTTAGTAGCTGCACGACCGCCTTTCACACCGTGTCACTGTCGGATTGAACGTTGCGGCCGCGGGGCTGTAGTGTTTTCTCAGTTGGGTGATAATTGATGTGCAGCACAAACCACACGCCTGATGAAATGTCCCAATACACCTCCTATCTAACTCCAGGTGCGAGTCTGTCTTTCCAAATCACTTTTTATTCTCTGAATTAACTTTATGTATATAGTATTCCTTTGTTTGTCATGACTGGTTCACAGCAGGTGTCCTTAAAGCAGCCTCGCCACAAATAGTTACTCTTAGCGACGTGGGAAACGGCACAAAAGGATCTACAACTTGCAATTATTTCTATAACACATAGAAAACTGAACAATATTTTTGATTAAGTAGAGCCTTTCATCAGATACAAAAGATAAAACACCATCGCTCACATTTGATGTCAAAGTAATCATTGGTCAGCAATAACGTCTATCCATCAGTACGTGTTCAGTCTCCATGGTAACCAAATTATTACTGTCAGTGGTAGCCTCCACTAGCTACCACTGATAGCAGTAGACCTCTAGCGTTGCCATATGCGCTGAAGGATATTAGCTGCCGATGCTGCTAGCACGGACAAGTCGATTTAGTCACGTTGCTATGTTGGCCATGTGTCAAACTCGAGGCCCGGGGGCCAAATGTGGCCTGCCGAAGCTCTTTATGTGGCCCTCTGGACTCCAGATGACGTCAATAAGTCCCACCAATTTTTCACAAATCTGCAAAATTCACAGAAAATCATCAAACCTCCACATTTCTTTCCTGATTTAGCTGCAAAAACATTAGGTTTAAGCAACTGCTGCCTCAGCCTTACTTGACGTCAAACTACTGTACGTGATTGATATATGGCGACTAACAAAAAGCCACATTTCACCTTTTAGTGCAAATATTGTAAAAGAATCCTAGCAAATATTGCTAAATCAGCAAAAAAAAAAAACCCACGAAAACAATCACAAAATCCTAAAGAGATCAGTGTGAAAATATGTTCGATATTATTTCATTTTAATCGAACGCTGAACCAAACAGCTATTTATTGATACCTGAACAGCTTCATGGATTTATCGATACATTCTGGCCCTCAGAGAACATTCAGATTTTTAACACGGCCCACAATGAAAACGAGTTCAACCCCCTTGGCGCCGCAGACGGCCAAAAACAAAACGTAAATACGTTTTTGCTTGTTGAAGCTTCTTTACGCGCCACACCCCCCACACCCCCCCCCCCCCCCCTCCCCCCCACCCCCCCCCCCCCCCCACACCCTCCTCCCCCAACGCTTTCTCGCTCCCCTTCCGTTTGCCATGCAGCTCCTCCTTTACTGTCTGCCTGTCCTCTGAGCCCGAGTCACTCTTTGCTCCCTTTTCTTTACGAACTTCTGTTTTTTTTTCTTTTTTTGACGGCTCTTTGCAACTCTTCTCTTTGCGACTGCACCAATCGACGTCCGAGCCTTTACAAGTGGACTTTACGATGGTCGGACACTTGAATGCGTTCACACGCCTCTGCAGGTTTTTTGAGTATCAGGCTGTTCTTACTCCACCTCTTCTTACTCATAAAGAATTTGCTCCTGGAAAGTGAAGTTTCTCCCCGAGCAGGACAAAGCGATCTGTTCTTATTTCACCTTGCAGCCCTGCAGTTTTCCACTCTCACATCAATCAGCTCTTCCACGACGTCCGCCCGCCGATTTTATGTTTCTTTTTTGTCGTGTGTGTCTTCAGGACAACAGCAGCCTTTTCCAGCAAGAACGCGAACAGAAGAGCTCTTGTGTTTTCCGAAGGGAATTATCCCAGGATGTTTGTAGCTCAAGTTACAGGCCAGGAGTTTAAAACGCCACACTCTGGCCTTGCTTTGTGATCAGCATGTAACGCCGCGTTTGCTTCAGCCTTCCAAAAATAAGAAATTAAAATCACGCCTGTTGTTGCGTGTGACCCTGCTTTTACGCTAAATTATGAACGATACGAGAAATTCCCACTCCTATTTGTAAGTTTTACCCTATACTGCAGTAAAGACATAATAACTTTGACATTTTTTTACATCACATTACCTTACTAAAGATATGCAAAGAAAAAAAGAGTAAATTTCACCTTAATTGGAATTTGTCAAGATAAAACTAAACCAAATGATCATGATAAGAAATCCTTCACGATAAATGATAAACTTCACAATAAATTCCCAGCCCTATTTTGAATTCGCCTAACTATACCTAACAAGACGTAAAGGTGTGTAAGAAATGTCTTATAGTTAATATTTTTATTGCTGTGTAAACTGCACTAGTATAATGTTTACAGTCGCTCATTTCTGTTCTAACAGAGACACCAGAAGTCTACTTTCATGCAAATGGCCGCTTAACGATGACACGTCCATCCACTCATTCATTCACTCTCCCTGATTTATTTCTTCTGGTGCTCATGAAGTCTTGTTATTATTTTTTATTTTTTTTCTGTGTTTCTTCAGAACGAACCCCATCTCGTTTTGATCGGCGTCCAGCTGGGGGGAGTCCGGTCCGTCCCGGGGGGGGTTTGTTCTTGCTGATACGACTCTTCGTAACTTTTCTCCTGTTTTCCCTTTTGTCCTGTTTCTCATTTCAAGTCATTTCGGACTCTGGCTATTTTTTTTTTTTTTTTTTTTTTAGCTGTAGGGTCCAATAGGACTCCAATTAGACGGACGGCAGACTTAATGAAGTCTATCGGTTTCCGTCTCCTCCTCCTCTTCCTTTGCTCTATTTATCCCAGTGCTCAGGGGGACACTCGGTCTGGATTCAGTCACTGTGGAGGGGCGGCGGGCGGCGGGGGGGGAGGGAAGTTTCTTCTCTTACTAAATTAAATATGTGTAATTGATGGTTTCATAAACAGAACTAACCTTGCCAGCAGCGATGGCGAGCTGCTGCTGCCGCTGCTGAGGAAGTCCTTGCGAACGTGCGGAGCAGCCCTGAAGCGGCTCTTCACAGGCGCTCAGGTTCTGTTTCACCTACAGCGAGGGAGGAAGGGAGGGAGGGAGGAGAGAGGGAGGGAGGGAGGCAGAGAGCTGGAGGCGCGCGGCAAGATATCGACTGCAACAGCTTCTCGCCTTGGAAGGCGTAACACATGACATAATGTCTCCTGCAGACAGCCTCTGCTGAAAGCAGACAGCATTGTTCTTGGCTAAACTCTCACTTACTGGATGTTCTCTCCTCCTTTCTCTCTCTCTCTCTCTCTCTCTCTCCTTTCCTTTATCTCGCCTTTTAGCTCAGTGAGGCTGAAGAGATGAAAACAGGCCGTAGATAAAGGGAGCTCAATGCAGGCGTCAGGACGGAGCTCAGAGAGGAACACGCATTCACAGGAGCGCGGCGGAAACGCTTTCAGACTCGGAACACAAAGAAATGTCGTCGCGGCGAAACTTGTCGGAGAACAGTTTCACTCTCGCGTTGAACAGAAAACACATTTCCTTTGATTGTTTTGTCTGTTTAAATGTTGATCCTGCTGAATTAATCTTGCGAGGGCCTTGAAAGACTTTATTCTTTAAAGGGGGCGGTATCATATAAAATCGACTTATCTAAGCTTTCACAGAGCACCTTCCTCCTCACTCTGCTCCTTCAGACTAGCAGCAGCAATCAGCTGACGTTCAGTGGAGCTTCTCATAGGAACTGCTTCCCAGCAGCTGAGTTTCCATGAACCTGTCTCTTCAAGGAGCTTCTTAACTAAGGTAAGCTTCTTAAAGAGACAGACACCCAATTTCAAGGAGTTAAGTTGTGACGTCAAATGTCTTGCAAGTCACGTTTGATATTGGCAGCATTCGTATGGCAGGTGGCCACAGAAGGAGCAGAGCTTTTTAAAAGGGCAGAAGAAGAGTCGAACCTGGTGGCGGCGATACGATGGTTCAGGGCTGTTTGCTGCACAAAGAATCTTGAAAGTCCTGAAGGAGAACGTCAGGCATCAGTTCTCAACTTGGAGCTCCAAACACTTTAAGGATCAGGACAATTATCCAAATTACACCAGTTATAGCGGTTATGTCGATGCCTAATGACAGTTGTTGCCTTCTCACTAAAATAATCATTTGAAAAGGCTTTCCAGCTTCAGGCATTATTATTTGTTTGACAATCTGCAACACTGACATTTGACAAAAAAAACAAAAAAAAAAAAAACAACTAAAAATGTTTAAAAAAGACTAAATTGCGAGGGAGCAGATACTTTTTCAAAGCAGAAGATCCCTATAAAATCCACTGATCGTGTAGCAGAAATGATCAAATCTGACAATGTTTAAAGGATATGGATACTTCCACAAGGCACAGTGCATCCAGTTCAAAGTCATAATCTGTGTTGACACTAAATGTGGCAGGACTATTCTCACATCGCATGTCACTGTTGGGACTATCTAAAGCATCAGCTTGTACTCAAATTATTTCTAATACCAGCCTATGAATGCGCTGAGCTGGTGAAGATGTTCACTGGTCCAATTTTCTGAACTAGAAACAATGATGCTTGAAGGTTCAGAAGTGGAAGCAATGCTCCTTTTTAGCCACATGAGGGCAGCATAGCAAATTTCAAGCTGCGCATGAGGCTTAATGTCTTTGTTCACCTGAAGAGTTCAAACCATCAGCACAACTTAGTTTGGATCGCATGTGTCTAAATGTTTTAACGCTGCTAAGCCCCCTCCCCAGCCCCCCCAACTCCACTTTGCTTCAGCACCTTATTTCTAAAACCTCCATAATGGCCTTGTTTTTTTTTTTTCTTTGCCACCCATCACCTTACACTCTTTAAGTGTTTTGGTTTAAAGCATGCCAGGCTCGTCACTAACTGGGGATTATGCAAATGTGCTAAAGGGTAATGACCTCTCAGGTCTTCTGGTTCTGGTTCTGCTCTGCATCCCCAGAACCAGAACCAAAAGAGGAGGAGCAGCTTTCAGCATCTATGGACCAAAAATTTGGAACAAACTTCCAGAAAACTGTAAAACAGCGGAAACCCTGACTTCCTTTAAATCTCAACTAAAAACACACCTGTTTAGAGTTTTATTTGAAATGTAGTATGTAACAATGTGTTGTTTATTCTATGTTGCATGATTGATTGATAATGTGGACGGCGCAGGACGGGACAGTGAACGTCGTTTGACGTGGGAGGAAACGACGCCTCTCTGCTGCGGCGCGGACATTTCAACGGCAAGTCGTTTTGAAGAACAGTCAACCGAAAGCTTCGACATGAAAGAGCCGCGATGTTAAATCATATACGTGGAGGTCCATCTGCATTTAGAAGAGGACATTTAACTCTGTGCTAACCTCCAGGCTTAACATAAACCCTAAAACGTTTATGCAAACATTTAAGGTTGGCATAAATTTGACCCCTAACCCTTATCCTGTTATGCTAACGGTTTGTCCTGTGTTGGTACCTGTGTTTTGTGTTACTTTGTTTTTGCAACATGAAATCATAAGGTCCCTCCAAAATACCTCAAAGTTTGTGGCTTTCACATAAAAAGTAACTTTAAGTTAATGCCGTTTTGCAAAGTACTTTTAGTGTTTGTGCTAGCTTGTCCGTTTTTCAACCATCGGGCCCGTTATCCGTGGTGAGTTGACCGTCTCTGTCCCGTAAAAGCATCTCCTCTGTGGAAGCGCGTCTCTTGCGTTTGGGCTGAACTGAGAGCAGAAATCGGACTCAGCTCGTCACAGAGCCCAGCGCAGTCAACCGGAACATCAATCCAAAGCAGAAACGGTGACGCTTCTCAGTGGATTCATAAATGTGCACGTCTTTCTCCTCGTGAACCCAGTTTTGAATGAGCTGATGAATAAAAACATTAGTCAGAGCAGCATTTTGGTGATTCGAAGGCTCTGCCAGCGTTGGAGCAAACTTCAGCCGTCATTTAATTCAAATGTGGCTGAGCTTAAATTATTGTTATGCAAATTCTTTTTTTGAATTTTACAAATAGCTGAGTAAGAGTCATTTTAGTGCCTTGTTTTTTTTTTTTTTTTTATGCTGCAGCTGTGCGCTCTGAAAACTACCGCAGCAGAGGGACGCGCATACATAAGACCATCCACCTGATTTCTAACCCACCCCCCTTTTTTCTTTTCCTCTGCCAATCCTACTATTAATAACAACACAGACATATCCATTAGTGCGAGAGAGGCTCGTCTGGGGGCAAATACTCCCTCTGGCATTTAAACAAACCTCCGCTGGGACTCATTCTCCCAGACTCCCCCGAGGTGCGGACGCACCGGTTGCCAGAGCGCACCGCACTGCCAGGATCGGTCTCCTTCACTGCCGCTGCGCCTCCAGCAGCGGAGCGAGGGAGAGTCCAACACACACACACACACACACGCACGCACGCACACACACACACACACACACAGAGCAGAGCGAGGGGAAGGTGGAAAACACAAACACGGGGCGGGGGAGGCACAATCACCTCTGCGGTTGCCTGCAACTGCTCAGGTGGCACAGAAGATATTCAAATGAACGAACGAGAGTGAGAAACCCGAAAGAAGAAAAATGTGCCTGGAGACTCTTTGACTTTGAGTAATGCCGGTAATTGAAGGAGCCATGCAGAGACGCGGCGGGCGTGTAGTATTACCACATGAAAACGGGGCGCGTGTCTCGTCACTTTACACCTTTTTGTGACTTAGGACGGAAGAAGTCGCAGCACCAACTCAAAGATGCCCACACCGCCCGACGCTGTGGAATTGAGAAGTAGCTGCTGCTCGTAACCCGGCCCTGCACCGACGGTTTATCAAGTGTGGTAAAGCCGCGCGGCAGCTGATACCTTCTGTTAAGAGTGTTACGATCTTATAGCTGTGGCTGATTTATCTGCTGTCAGGCTTCAGCACTCTCCTGTGTGTTTAGGTGCTAATTAGGGTACCACACACACACACACACACACACACACCTTTGCACGAGCTCACACACAGACAGATGCATCACAGTCCCAGTGGTGATATAGACAGTGTCTCATCAGAAGGAAGAAAATGCGAGTGCTTCATGGGGAAAAAGAACAATGCATTACTGGTGACATTACAAGCAACACACACACACACACACACACACACACATAGCGCGGTATTTGCTGACGTCGCCAACGATTCTCTTCATTCTTTTCTGGTTTTACTTTGTATCATCTTGTATCATTTATAATGTATCCATAAAACATCCAAAACCACGTCACAACCTCCTCTTAAGATCGTCTTCCTACCTTTAGTTTCTACTGCGTTACGTAAATAGAGCGATTACTGCTCTGACTGTGGGATGGGACGTCCATCCATTCACTCTTCGTACCTACTGTACTCAGGACTGGAGCTACAAGCCCATGCTAGTTTCTTAGTAGCTGACGGGCGTCTTTGACAAGCGGACGGTGGACCGCTGACTAAAAAGTCAGTAGTGCTAACGCCAGAGCACCAGTCATGAACATCAGTTCCACTAACACTAAGGTGTCGCATCAACATTGTATTTAGCAGATGCTAATGCTAAAGCACGATGGTAGCATGAATTCTACCATGTTGGCATCCACCATGTGGCAGTGTGTTATAATATGGCATATCCCCCTAAACAGCGTCAAATGTGTCATGATGCACCTGCCTGAATGGTTCACACTTCAGGTTGTGATTCTTTGGCACAAGTCTTGCACTCCTATTTTCACTGTTGTAGTTGCTGACTGTTGCTAAACCTCTTGCTTACTTGGCCTCGCTGTATGAAGAGCCGTATCTTCATCAGGTACCAGGATCTGAGCCTGACACCTTGCAGTCTTGACCCAAACTCTGTTACTCCTGTGTTCTCCTTTTCCAGAATGATGAATCACTTGTGGATCTCACTGTAACTAATACCTTCATTCAAGTATTTTATTAAATTGGATACGTATTAATGATAGTACAGTTGGGAAATGAGTTGCCACGAATCGACAGCTCTATGTTTCAGTGATTTATTCCATCAGTGCAAAATGAGTGAAAAAGCACTCTATTGATGTTTAGGGGGGAAAAAAAACCCAGAAACTTGTTGAGTTTGCCGCAATCCCAAAAATCTGTGATTGAGGAGGTTCTGGTTGAAGTGGAAGGAGAGCTTGACGGGCCTTCAGCGGGTGGCGTACTCATCAGAATCTCGTCTCTGCCGCCTTCTCGCCCTCCTCCCGTCCTTCTTCTCGCGTTCTTCGGTCCTTTCAGCGGGATGAACATCTTGTTCCCTCATCACATCCTCACCACCTTCCTCCTGCCGATCCTCTCCGCTGCGGCGCGTCCCCTTCTTTAGCCCCCATAAAACCGTCTTCCCTTCGCTGCTCCACGCGACTTCAAATGACTTCAGAACAAAGTTATTCGAGGTTCAGGAGGAGTTCAGACGCGGACCTGTTGGCGTCTCTCTCTTCTCCGGGTCTAAGCCGGCGTGTGAAAGTCTCTCCAGGCTTCTCCTCTTGACATGAGATCAGCCAGCGAAGCTCAGAGCCTAAAGAATGGCAGTTGCGATTCGGTCCCGGACTTTGTTTGATCAGGGATGCTACTGACATTGGACTCCCTGTTTTTAATGGAAGTTCCCTTTGCTTTGCAGCACTGAGACAAATAAGACAAAGACCATATAAAATGCTGAGTCTGATGAGATGTTTTAGTTGGGTTTTTTTTGGTACTTATGTAATCATTTATGCTGCACATTGTTGTCATTTCTCTCTTCGGTCTTTGATTCATTTTCCTTTGTGTCACTTAAGTGTCCACTGCATAAACGCATCATATTTCTATGGCTTTTTGGTTTTGGGTCACATCTTTTCGTGTTTGTTTTCTTATTTATTGATATTTTCTCTCTGTTTTTTTTTTTTGGCTTAAGATAGACATAGTTGTACAAAAGCATGTGATCTTTTCATGGTTTCTAATCTATCTGTTGTGTTTTTGGAGCAGCAAACTCACTTCTGTGGAGCTTCACTAGTTCAAAGTTGCATCGCAAAACCGCAGCGGCTGATTCAATTGAAATATATTTAACTCAGTATATTTGTCAACTTAAGTTTACTCAAGTGCATTTAAGTTAAGTTAAAGTTTGACAAAATTCGATTGCACGTGACACATTCGCACGAGTTTTTTCTCAAGTTGGCGCGTCAATCTTTTTCATTTTGTTTCCTCTTGGAAATTTGAAAGTATACATTTTGTTTGGAAATGTCAAAAAAAAAAAAAAAATCATTCATTCATTCATTCATTCATTTATTAACATGCTGCTCAGCAGCACAGAGGCAGAGTCATGTCTGCGAAACAAGACGCTAATTACAAAACGTGACGTGAAAAGAAGCTTAAAGGGAAAAAAACTCTGAACACTGGCTTAGTGCTGCAGGTTAATAAAACACCTGTAACGTAATTGAGCTGAAATGATTAATCATCCTCCCAAAGAGAGCGTGTTTCTCTTTCCAAGGCGTGACAGAAGTCAGATGAACCATCCTGGCAGTTTAAAAAAAAAAAAAAAAAAACAGCTCATTTATTTAATGGAGAGGGGAAAATATGTAACATTTTAGCAGGCTAAAGGCTTGCAAAGAAAAAAAAGCTGACAAATTGAATAAATATATCATGCTTATTGCTCAGCGCATGAAAGAGAGTTCAGTTACCTCTGATAATTAAAGTCCTGCTTTCAGCAACCAGGCTGGGTTCCTCAATCCCTTTGGAAAGCTCGCCCTTGCCTCCTAGTGGGCAAAGAGTGCGGTTGCACCCACAGAGGTGAGCTTTTTTTATTGTTTTTTTTTTTTTTGAAGATGTGAGGCGTTTGTACGCGTCGTTGTGCATTCACGCCGTCCAAAGACCCGTCCACCTTTTCTACTGCTGTCCCATAATCTGCCTGACACTCGCCGTGTTATTAGGGCCGTGACACAGCCTGGGATAAAGCCGAATTTTCATTAGCTGACATGAACGTGACGCAGCCGAGTGTGTTTGCACACACACACACACACACACGCACACGTGTGATGAGTGTGTAATCTCTGTGACACGAGGGGAGGGAAAGTCGAGGGGTGACGGGTTTACGTCTGCGGAGCGGGGAGAGTAAATGGAGAAAAGCAAGCTTTCAGCTCGGATTCACGGACCTGAACTCCCAACAAGCTTCCCTTCGAGTTTTATTACACGACAACCACAAACTTCGCCGGGTCCCATTTATGTGACGAACCAACACAAAGAGGTACATAACCGTGCAGCTAAAGGGAGAATGATGCTCTCATCGGCCCTCGTTGTGTTTCTGCCAACTTGGCAAACCTGGAGATGAAAGTGTTTGGCATTTTCTCTGTGAAATACTTAAAACTCAGGCAGACTGGATGGATGAGACGTGGCTTCAGGTCTCATCGCACATTTTCAATGTGATTTAAAGCTGGGAACGCAAACACACAGGTACATTTGGTCATAAACTCCACTGTGAAGGTGTGTTTCGGACGATGTGTGGTGTGAAGCACCCAAAGCTTAGGATGGGCTTCTCTGTTCTATGTTCCCTGTTCTTCAATAAATCTGGTTTCCCTTGAAAGAAATTGTATTTATACAGACAATAACCTTTACCTAAACAGATTTTTTTTTTTAAATCTAGTTGAGATCTATAGCAGCAGCAACTTTTACGAGTATAAACATTTAAAATCAACCTGAGAAATGGATTCGCTTGGCATTAAGCAATAAAAACGGCTAATAAAAAGCATGACTATCAAAAGCAACGGTAGTGAAGACGCTCTTTTTCACGGTTGTTCAGCAGCGCTTTCAGACAATTAAAGTAGCACGGGCACGAGAGAAGTAGTTAAAAATGACCACAGTGACGAAACTGAGTTGTAAAACCACCAAGGAACGTTGAAACCAGATTCTCCCGTGCGGCAAAAGGCGCGGCCATCTTGAAAATCCTGATGTCCAACTTCATTCGGTGACGTCTGATGAAACTGGTTGCACTGGTGCTTTAGGGGGACCAGATTTAAAGCGACCGAATACAGATGCAAACAAATCTGTTAGACATAGAATGACTGAACAAGAAATTAATGACACAATCGAACAAAAACAACTAAAAGAAAAAAAACCCACTGAACAGAAACAAGGCTAATATAAACAAGGAATAAACCAAACTACAAACCTGAAACAACTCAAGAATCGAACATTGTATCCCATAAACTACACTCTTAAGTGCTTCTGTCAGCGGTTCGTGGCTCAACCCTAACTTGAATAAGTTCAAGCCAAGATTGAACTTTCTGCTTGGAAATTTTTCATTCAGGTCAGGCCTCTTAATTCCAGAACATATTCTCTTCTCTCTCAGCCATATCGTCCCATTCCATAGTCATTTGTTGCCCTTCTATCATATCACAGTGCATTTCCCTACCAATAAACGGAGGCACTCTGCTGAGGAAACGTATTTATCTTTCACATAAACTCCGCTCTGGCTCCACTGGTCTCTCTCCAGTAGCTCTCGCTGGCACTTAATTTCTATTAATGGTTCCGCGACTGGCACTCGAAACCGATCCGCTGTTGGGGTGAGCGGTGAGCGCACGAGAGGAAATATGCATAGGCAATTATCCTCGGTAATGTGCGCGGCGCCGTCCGCTGGTGCGACCGTGCTCATTGTGTGTGTCGGGGAAGCGCCGTGGAATCGAGGGGACGCGTACACAAAACGGTTTCCCGCTGAGGCTGGCGTTGGGGGTGAGAAGCAGGTTCAGTGGCTCTCGCTCTCAGGACCAGCAAACAGAAGGGTTTGTTGCATTAGCATTGGAGGAGGCTGACAGGCACCTGGCGTACACCAACTAGTCAAGATGATGGTCATCAACTTCATCCGCCAAGTAGTTTCGTCTTTCTTCTAAGTGATAGCAGCAGTGTCTCCCATTGTTCTCCAAGAGTCCTCCAATAATTGCTTAGCCATCGGCTGGTCATAGATTTAACACGACTCTTTCGGACAGAGATGGGAGCCCAATAACTGGGGGCGGGTGGGGGGGCCCCTGGGCTTGTAAAGCCTCCATCTGTGGAGGAAACTCTGAACATATAAACCCAGAGGAGCGGACGCGCATACACAAAGTTATTAGAGCTGCTGTGATGACACTATGGAGTGTGTTCACAAACACCAAGGGGTGTTAAAGTTTTATAGCATGAGGTCAGTGATGAGGTGGACTCAGATATGATGGGATGAGGTCTAATGGGGTGTTTTATAGACGCCGTGTGTGTGTGCGATTGTATCTGAGGGTCTTCGTGGACACGTGAGTAAATATTTCTTATGGATGCGTTCCTTGTGTGTGTGTGTGTGTGTGTGTGTGCGTGCGTGTGTGTGTCTTGTCATGCTGTTATCAGCAGCCTTCAGATCTCTGCGGCTCACCTAACTCGGACCGTCTCCTTGTGAATAAGCAGTGACAGAGCTCACACACACACACACACGCACGCGCACACACACACACACACACACACACACACTCGCACATGTACCTTTTTACCAGACGTCTGGCTTTGACGAGACTCTTTCACCTCAAACAAGAATTAATACCGTTCTTTTCCACTGGTTTCTTTTCACAGACATCCGTTAAGTTCTTTTTAACCTTAGAAACTCTTTCATCTGTTGTTGTTTTTTTTTTTTTTTTTGCTCCAGTATTCTCAAAAGAATAGGATGTTGCTAAGGAAATGAAGACGGGGACGTGTTCTTGAAGAGATTGCTTGATGTTGGATAATAGAGTTCTTTGTCAGACAAGAGGGGAGAGAGAACTGACTTTTTTTCAATAAACATATTTATAGAGTAAAGTTAAAAGAATGCCATGAGATGTTTGCTGACTTAATCCGTTTAGAGCTGAAGTTCGCTGTAATCCACCTCGGGTTTGACTGATTGTGCCTTCGTAAATAGACTTTGTCCTGAAGGAGTGCTGGTGTTGAAACCTTTGCCACTGTGCAGCCGTCGTGAATGAGGTCAAACATAAAGGCTCAACACGTCACTTTCCCATGGAGCTCGCACGATGGACGTAGGGTCCTTGAGTGGAGGGTTCTCCACTTCAATCTGACTCGAGTCTGTTGCCCAGAACCTCTGGTGTGATTGTGCAGTTGAACTGTGACGCAGAACAAAACAGGCAAGCTCTGGTCCTCCTAAAACCTGTGTCCCGGTTCAATTCAGGCAAACTTTGGCGCTGTTCGAATGCAAGGGCGACCGGAGACCGCTCCGAAAGCAGGAATCGGACTGTAGCACAGGGCATTCTGGGTAAATACAACCAAAACAAAACAACAGTCTAGCTCTAGAGGAAGAAATGACCTTGTTGCTTCCTTTTGCCAAAGACAAAAGGGAAAACCCTAAATCTCTAAAATCTGACAAAACTCCATTTTCGTTTGCAATTCGTGAAGAAACCGACTGAAGAACTGAGAACCCATTTAACAAAACCATCCAAAGATCTCAGTCCAACTTTCCAGCGTACGAAAGAGGATTTGGACTCACCTTCCTGCCACAGAGCCGCACACAAACGATCTGTAGCAAAGTCTCATACAAATGTTCAGCATGGTGGAGACGCGGTGAATTCCTGCCACGTGACCTGAACATTTTTCAGTAAAGTTAAACTAAAAGTGAGACAAATTGTCCAACATATCAGCTCAGACGCCTCCTTCCTCGTGTCCAACATGGCGCTGGAAGCTGATCTGTGTTTGTTTCACTCCCACTCGTCCTGAACTGCATACATTTTAGTGAATTATGGGTTGATATTGTGATTTTCCTCCGATTTCTTGAATAATTACTCCATGTGACGTTGGTGATTGGTTGTTCAGCTCCTGCTGGTGTCCGTGCTTTTATTTTCGTCTCTGACACATAAACATTCAGAAGTGTGTTTACTTGGAGGGGATGAGGGGGAAAAAAAAAAAAAAAGCCTCTAAGTGGAAAATGACACACTAAATAATTGCATTAGATTTATTATTTTCACATTTACTGTACTGTGCACAGAAGTGTGTTTTGAAAAGCAGGCCTGAGGGGAATGAAATTCTCGCTAGTGCACTCCATCCCAGAGCTAAATTACACAAGCCAGCCATGATTTCATGCTTCAGTACATTAGTGCAGCGTGGGTTTTTTTTTTTTTATACATTTTTTTATTTCTCCCTCCCTTCCTCCCCTGCTCTCTCCTCTCCCCCCCCCTTGCACTCTCTGTCTCATTTACCTCTGCTTTAACCCCTCGCGGATCTTATCTGGTTAAAGAGCAGAGAGAGGTGAACCACACTGCCAGCCATGCGGCATGAATATTTCATCTGTGTTTAGATTACCATTTTCTCCGAAGATTCATTGTTCTATGTTTAATACATGTGCCGTCGCTCCTCTGCTCCTCGATCGCAACCCCTGCCCTTCTAATCACAGCTGAGGCAAACCCCTCGAGCTCTGTGTGTGTGCGTGTGCATGTGCGTGCGTGTGCGTGTGTGTGTGCGTGTATGTGTGTGTGTGTGTGTTCATATGGGTAAACGCAAGCCGAGTTGCTGATTTCTCTGTGGGTGGGGTGCGTCTTTGCTGACGGAGCCGCGTTTTGCCCCCGTGTTTAAGCGCGAGTAGCTCGGGGTTACGGCAAGGCTAAAGCCAGCTCATCTCTCTCTCTCCATACATGCACACTCCTCTCCTCCTCCTCTCTGGCCGGATTAGATGCCCAGGTGGGGGAGTGGGTTAGACCGGGAGGGAAAAACAGATGTGTCAGTCAGATGGGAAAGAAGAAGAAGAAGCAGAAGAAGAAGAAGAGAGGGGAGTGAGTAACGGAGTTACATTCCTGGCTTCAAGTTGTGGGGGAGATATGCTTGAAATGATCGGCTGCCTTATTGAACAGACTTTAGCGGGTGTGATTTATTTATTTATTTATTTATTTTTCCCCCTCAGCCCACATCAGTTGGTGATGGTTCACTCTTCCCTTCATCTCTTCTCATCTTTTTTTTTCTTTCTTTCCAAATGAGCTCTGAATGGAGGACGGCTCGCTCTGGGAGCGTTTGATGGAGAAAATGGCTGCATGAGCCACCTATCACTTTGCAGTCATAGAAATGAGCTCTTTCAAATGTATAGTTTGTCCCCCCGCCCCCTTATAGAAAGATTACCATTTCTATAATTCGAAACAACAAAGTGGTGACTTGATCTAAAGCGGCTGACCTGAAGTGAGAGAATAAAAAAAAAAAGCAGTAGCGTTTCTTTTGAGCCTCGCTATTGGATTCGACTTATTTTTATAGCATTGTAAGTGTGCGTGTGTGCGTGTGTGTGTGTGTGTTCAGTTTTACTCGGTTTATTCACTCAATGTGTGAGCAAAGTTGCTGAAAAACTGGCTTTTTTTTTTTTCTTTTTTTTTTGTAATATTTCAAAAGGAAAAACCAAATCATTTAAATTTCAAAGTTGACTTGAGAAACTGTCCAATCTGCCAACGAACGCACCGGTCTGACTCTCTTGGTTCTTCTTCTCGCTCTCGTTGCAACTGCATTGTTGACCGCAGTACAAGACAGTGCAACTAAGTGACCCTGCACAGGAGAGACACCTTCAGGTCGAAATATGTGATGGGATTAATCTGCTTTGTGTAATATGAACACGTTAAAGTTCTTAGTTTTACCCCGCGTTAACATTGACCACGCTTGTCTATATGAATGGAGCTACTGAAGCCAGTGTAGATGAAAGAAACCCCAGTTAAGACTTGGGTTTTAATTGGTTTTCACTTGATTTTTCACTAATCAATCAGAGCTGTTGCAAGAAATATATTTTATTACTAAGTAGTCTTCTTCGGTCGCCGAAAATCCCTTGAGTCGACGAAACAAAAAAAATGTACGATTGAGAAATGGAAAGGTTTTCGGGCGTTACTGCTCTCAAGACCAAAGCATTTACCTTTTCCAGCCATCAACCGATGATCAAATGTCGACGGAGGCTCTGGAGGATGAAAGTCCCTTGTTTTTAACTCTGAATTTCTCTCCGTCTTTGAACTAATTGTTGTTTGTTTGTGACGGCGAAAACTTCGCAGCGCTGGTGATCAAACCCCCCCCCCCGGGATCTTCGCGCTCAGTTTGGATCATCAAAACCGCCGCGTGCATCTCATTGTGTTTGTACTTCACTCCTCTGCTTTTATTCCCGCACATCATAAAGAGTATCGGGCTCGCTTCGGCTGAGACCGCAGAGTTTGTCCTTCTTTTTTTAAAATTTTAATCTCTTTTTATCGAGACGGGTCCCGGTTTTGTCCAGCTTGCGACGCGCAGAGAGCTGTTGTTGCGTGGTTAAAACAGAGGTATTGAGAAACGATCCACACGGGGAACATCCACGTGAACTGCGCTCCTCCGACGGCCTTGAGCGCTCCTTCAGGTTCGTTGAGCTTCGTCTCCCTTTGTTGTAGTCATCTCAAATGTCAGCGCAGAGAAATCAATGAGAACGGAGCACGATTTAGGAGGGAAGACATCCTCTATTTTTCATTTGAGGACATTCCTGTTCAGAGAGCTCCTGTTATTTGAATCGTACGGAACCTGGATCTCGTTTTGCTGGCAGCGGCCTGAGAAGAAGCCGTCATGCTCCCCGCGACGGACGTCCAAGGCTGTTTCTCCAAGCAGCATCTTTATCTCCGTCATCCTCTTTAGCCAACGGAACAAAATGTTCTGCACATTTTCCAACGTCGCCGTTCGAACTGTGTGTAGTTGCCGTTCTCTCTCAGGGTTTGTCGGAAGTGCAGCGATCGCGACTGTCAGCCGAAGCTTCAAACGTCTCATTCTCAAAGGGTTTAAAGCGGAACGACGCGTCGTCAACTTCTTCCAGGAGGGGACCGACGTCCGCGTAAAACGTCCAAACTAAAGTTGAAGAAATCTCAAGTTTTGGAGACGTTTTGTACTTTGGACAAAGGTCTTTCGCCGTTACGACTTTTTACGTTTAGATAAAATAGCCTCTTTCTCCACACAAGATGATCCTGCAATTGTTAAGCAATGTCCGACTGTGACGTCTCGGACTGTGAAGCCGCTATGCTAAACAGTTTATATACATCCACGTCAGCATATAGTCCGAAAATGCTCACAAGAGTTAGTCTGTTTCTGCAGGACATAACTTCTAAATACTTACACTGAACTAACTTTGTCTCTTCCCTGCTTTGTGACCTTGCAGGAGTTCACCGCCTGCTGCCGCTGCGCTATTGTTATTCTGTTGGTACCAAACCCAGCCTTAGAGTAAAGTGTCTTTATCACTTTATCTAAGGAATGTTTTGGGGCTTGAGAACCTGCTAAACCTCAAAGGCCAAATAATTCCCCTTTGAATTATTTTGTCTCTCTTCAGAAATAACTTAAAACGATTTAGAACTGACATTTTAGTTAAACAGCGAAGTGACATTCTGAACATTGATTCTCACTTGATTTTTCTTAAGCACATAGTTTCACGTGTGCTGATTATCGGGGTTTTATGTTGTTGTTTTGTCTTATGTATGAGAATAAGAAAAATGCTCTTAAGGTGGTTTTTGGTAGATTCATTTTAACTTTTTTATTTATTTTTTTTTACTGAGTTAAGGCTGCAACCAAGTACTTACAAGTGCTAAAATCTTTGTTTCCATTTTGTGGAGAAGGAAGTTGTGCTCAGTGTCTACTTCAGGGTTTGTTTGTTTGTTTGTTTTCGCATTGTTTCCTTCAGCAGTTCTTGCTGCAGCGCCCCCACAGACGAGGAGGGCGAACAGGTTTGTCGAAAGGTTTGGATCGTTTGACACAGTGCGGTGTTGGAGCAAACCGCACCGGCTGAAAATCGAACCGCAATCCAACAAAGTTCACCAGACTATCAGGTGTGATTGTGGTGAAATGTTGAGGATGAGGCCAAAATTCTGTTTTGTGATGACACTCAAAATATAGAGAAAGTTTAACACTTTCTCTGGAAAGGATATCTTCAAAAAAAAAAAAAAAAAACATTTATGTGGGGAAAAAAGGAAGATTTTATTTAGCTTAAGATGAGATTCTGAGTCATAAAGTCACTCGGTCATTGCATGGCTGTCGGAGGTCTTTGCTCCGCAGTCATTTTAATGTTATTTTCTTCTTCATTCTTCCTGTTTTTACTCACGAGAAAGTCTGAGGAAATGTTTGGTTTCAGTGTGTGCATTTTGGTTAAAAGATGACACATTTTAAGTCGGAGCATGCAGTCGAAGGTAAACATAACTTACTTCCCGCAGGGAGGAAAAGAGATGTTTTCAAATCACACGACACGGGAATCCGAACTTCCAGTTGCAGCAGCTGGTTGTATTTTTATCAACATCAGGCAGGTTGAAGGCCTAAACACCTAATCACGGTTTAATATTGACCCGTAAACCTTCATCAATATTTGACATGCTGCATAGAATACAGTCATGGCAACATGAGCCGGCTTCACAGAGTGCATTTGCCTCCCGTTGCTTCACCCGGCCTGCTGTGACTGCTTCCTTCCATCAATCCGGCGCCGGCTGACGGCTAATGCTTCCCTATTTCTGCACCGTGCTTCAAAATCTACCTCCGCGTTGCTGTGTTTTGATCGTGTTCTGCCGCTCGCAGACCCCGTTTGGCTCGTACGCGGACTCCAAGGTGGCAAAATTCGTTGACATTTTCAGCCGTTGACAAATAACAGGCGTATCTACGACGCGAGACTTGCTGAGCCATGAAAAATGTCCTGATTTGGATCCAAATGTACTCTGGTTTAACAAACTTGGCGCATTGCAAAAAGAAGAAGAAAAAAAACAACAAAAAAGAAGTAACCTTTGGCACAGAACGAAACACACACGGATCTCCTCAATAGCAGTCGTCATATATGTATACGCTGCGATGATTTGCCACATCTGTGCGCAGACATGCTAACAACTTTGACAGTCACACTCCATAATTGGCAGGCCAGCGCTTGCTTAGATATTCAGCGATAATGAGAGCAGCTTTCTCTTTGTCGCTCTCATAAACACACACACACACACACACACACACACACACACACACACACACACACACATGCAGGGAGGCATATTTCCATAGCTCCAGGGAGCATTACAACTTACACTATTTCCTCTTTTTTTTTTTTTTATTACAGCTGAATGTGTATTGCTTTTTGTCATCAAAAGCACAAAAAAAATGTCTTTCTTCATCGATGCGTGTCCTGTTAATTAGCTAGACAATGTAATCGAGTTATAACAAGTTTTAAAACAACATTCAAAAATGTTAGACAATGTAATCGTACCATCTCCACTGTTTGTTCGAAATCTTTTTGTTAATGACACACCAGGCAAAGTGTCAGAGTGACTGGAGTTTTTTGGGGGGGTCCGCATGGAGCGCAGAGCAACACCCCACCAGATGCTGCCTGGCGCCGTTCGACCGGCTGAGAGAAACGTTCGCCCTCACTTAGAAGAAAGTTAGGTTCATCTTTTCCTAAATAATCGTCTTGCAAAAGATACAAGAAAACTAAAAGAACTGAACTCAATATGTCTGTATTTGGTATTGTTAATGAAGTGCGTGTCGAGCGACGAAAGAATCTTTAAGACTGCATTCATTGAATTGCTAATGTGGTAATAGTCACTACAGATGTGCGATACCGCTTATCGTCACCTTCCTGAAATGGCTGGTGTCATTTTTTTTTTTTGCCAAAAGTGATTTTTATTTTATTTTTTTTTATTTATTTTTTTTTTGCTGGCTAATTTATCTTTTGGTTAAAGAAGTGATTTTTATGTTTTTGCGGGAATCACTTTCAGTAAAAACAAAAATGACACAGGAAGGTGACAGTGTTTTGAGATTATCCCGCGTTGGCGATACCAATACCAATGCTGATACTTTTTGTTCAAGTTTGATATTTCGTCTAACTTCTGATTTTTAAGTGTTTTCATAATTTTCCCTTTGCATCATTTTGTTCAAACCCAGAACAGATGTTAGAGACACCCACCAAAATGCTTTATTGGCATGTTAGCACAATTTCTATGCACTTTTCTAAATTTGAGAGCAAATCAAAACTATTAATTACAACTTGCTCCATAGCGAGCCGTAATAGCTTCCTGAATACCTCCACTTTTCTGCAACAACATGGAGGCAGAGAAACAGAGAGACATTATTAGACTGAGGGCAGCCAGACTAGTTTATTTTTGCTAAATTAGTATAATTAGGAAATACCTGACTTAGTTGTAAAAAAACAAAACAAAACAAAAAAAAAAAAAACCTCCTGAACTCTGGGCTAGTTAATTTTGAATGAACAGCGGTAGGATTGTCATTCTCGTCATCAGCAGCATTTCTTACTGAACGGAAAGCACAGTGCGAGTTTCAGTCTGGAGAAGTGAACTTTGACTGACCTCTCTGCCTCTTCGAATCTATCATTGTAACCGAGGCGATCAGGGGATGACAACCGCGTACATCCGTCATGAGAACCCGCTCATCCCTGACATTCGCCGAAAGAGCAAACTCAATAGAAGGGAAAACATTTCAAATGCATGTCTTTTCAAGGTGTAAATAAAAAGACACGACTTTGCTCTGACTTTCCGGATCACACTCTCAAATGACATCAAATGACAGCGCATTTACATATAAGTAAATGCGCTGTCCCTTCAAAGTGACCTCTGTGAAACTTCACTTTGGGTTCTTGATACTTATCCGTGTTGCGGCGGTGGTATTTCTCCGTTAAATCCCCTCAGTTCTGCTGCCGTATCCCTTCCATTAAGAAAGGTTAAACACACCTAAGCACAGGCAGCGTGACTGATGCCGGGGCTCTTTCCAAATGTTAATGGCACCCTCCGGGCGCGGCGCCTCACGCCGCCGTCTCCCACTGCAAGAGTTATAGAGTGGTGGCGATGCGGCGGCAGCGGCTCCATCCGCGTCTCACACAAATCAAAACGTGCGCGGGGTGCGGACAGGCACGCCGGGGACGGCCCCGCCGTACGCCTGGCACGCAGCCAGGGGTCCTTCCACCGAACGGTCAGGCGGCGAAATCAATCACACGCGACTGGATCCGTCATGGCGGAGAGAGTGGTGAGGCTTGAGTAAACAGGAAGAGACGATTAGCCAGACTTCAGGCTGTTGTTCGAGGCGAGCTTCGAGGGGGTGGGAGGGAGGGAGGGAGGGAGGGATGATTCGGTGGTCGCGCGCGGCCATGTTTGGCCCACGAGGCCTCAGAGCCGCCAACGGGACACACGAGCTCGCAGTTTTATTGCCGGTAATTCAGCAGCCTTTAGCGGTTTAACGTCCTCGCTCTTTACAGCCAAAGCAGGCGAGATCTATTAAAATAAACACAAGCACAGCAGAACGACGGCCGAGGTGCTTAAAGGACTGGTGGTCCAAGTCTTCCGGGTCCAGTTTAGTGTACAATGTACATGCCTTCATGTCCAAATGAACTTTTTTACTTTTTTTTTCCTTGCTACAATTACAAATTTATTATATGGCCAATATAAATAAAAAAAAAAGGGGGGGGGGGGTGTGGGAAGTGTCTGATGCTTGTCATTCATTTAAAAAAGAAAAGGGTGTTTATTGTATTTTATTTTGATTTTTTGTGGTAAATGTAAAATAAGGAAAAAGGATAAAAGGTGTTGTTAAATCATGTCAAATCTTTTCTTTTTTTTTTTTTTCTTTTTTTTTTTCAAAAATCAAAGACATACCTGCAGTGCCTTGTTTCTTTCATGCATGTCTGAGAAATCCTTGAATCTCCATGGCAACTATTCAGGTGTTCAAAACACACAGTTGGATCTCGTGCTCCTCAGAGCTGCAGTTTCCCAGCTTCTGCGCTTCCACCTCACAGATCAGCCCTGCCCCAGTCAGCTCCTTCAGACTAGCCGGCTGCAATTAGAAAACACCTGGTAGAACTGCAACTTCTCAGTGAAACAAGGGGAGTTAACAGAATGTTAGGATCGCATGAGGGTTAAAGAGTTAATAGAGGAGCCATGGTGTGATGACTTCCTGTAGGCGGAGTTTCAAAGCAGGAGTGTTTATAGAGACAAATTTCTTCCAAATTCCAAATTACTTCCAAATTTCAAGGCTTTAAATTTGGAAGTAAAATTTCTTTTAAGAAATATTTGATGTTTTCAGTTGAGACAAAGACTTGATTTCAGTTGATAATATGAAATGAATAAAATTAAATATGGGACATGGCGCAAAAAGAAATTTGAGTTTCTATAGAAATGGTTCAGACTAAATGGTTATAACATAAAATGGCTGATCTGCAGACCAAACCAAAACACCATTGAGAATCTGTTCTGATAATATATTTGCACAGCCGGCAGACTTATAACCCTAACCCCAAATGCAGCACAAAAATCGATTCATCCACACAAATGCATGTCGCACATTTTCCATCCACTTCGCAATAACGCACCCCGTCACCTCGACCTAAAAGATCTTAACCGTTGCACTTGGAAATTGTTTAAAGCCTATTTTGAATCCATATTTTGAACAGCCACGATGCGCATGACAAATCCTCATGCACACGTTGTTTAACATCATCAGCTCACCTCCAAAATGAGTTACAAGGTTTCTCAAGAGATCAAGGATTACAGATTCAGAAACAATGTGCAGAGAGCTCTGTGCGAGCGAATACATAGCCATTACTCATATATAAACTCATTACATTGATCTAATAGCCCTGTCTCAGGACTGCCCGTGCCTGCCTATGTAAAAAGCACATTAGTGCCTACGTATGGAACAGAGAGCTGGAGTTCATTCATTCCTCTCTATGGTATGGATCAGGCAGATAATTAACTGCGGGGACATAAAGTCATTGTTCAGACGGAGATTGTGAGCAAAGGAAAGGGTTACCAGCACTTTCTTTTTAAACTGTGATGTATGTCACAGTGTGCGTCCAGGAAATGAGCAATTTGAAAGACGAGAACATTTAGCAGTTACGTACGCAGGCGATGGAAGTCTTGAGACCACAGAGTAATTAGTCTCCTTCTGCAAAACTCTGTCAAACGTGTCTGCTTTTAACGCAAAATATTCAAATCTTTGATTTGGATTGTTTTCACAGCTGATAGTCCGGTAGACTTGGTTCAAATGGGGACCGGAATTGCAACATTTGTCACGTTTTCGGTTGCTGCGGTTCACTTTCACACCGCACCGTGTCAAACGATCCAAACGATCCAGTCTGTTTACCTCCCCGCCTGTGGTGGCGCTGGACCAAGAACTGCTGAAGGACACAACATGAAAACCTCAGAAGAAGACACTGAGCGCAACTTCCTTCTTCGCAAAATGTAAAGATTTGAGCTGTTTTAGGATTTCTCTTTTATCTTTGGCAAAAGTCCACAAGCCATATCTCCTGCTAGCTCCTGACCCAAGGATTGTATCTAGAGAATTTGTCCTCTAGACACAACCAGACCTCGCCTACAGGGAGGGATTTCTTCCTCCATGGGATGCTTTAGTTGTTCCAAAGCATCTCATGCCAGATAACTTGTTTTCATAGTCAACTTTCACAGGTATCCAAAAAATGACCAAAATTATGGAATACAAAATGACCCATCACCAACTCCGTCCGTCCCAACTGCACTGAAAGCGGGCAGCGATTCGCCCGTTTCGTCTTTTTACTGTCCCGAGTGGGTTCCTCCTGTAAAGACAAATTTGCAATTTCATTTGGGAGTTGACCGAGACTCGAGCACAAGGCCAGTCTGTTCTTGACCTGACTCATGAAATCTGAGTTTCAAATCTTAGAATAGGGCCTCTGTGCTGGACCTCGGAGCCGTTGCCTGGTGGGATTCGAATGAGAGAGCATAACTTCTGCTAATGATCCAATAGGAAAACAACCGGGAACTTTGTTCTACTGCATCCCCCCCACCAAGAAGCATCCGTTGAGCTATGGGTCATATGGGAAAAGGAACCTACAATATTTGTTATGTTAGTGTATTTTGGGAGTACATATATGGAACGGAGAATTAACATCCAGCTTGTGTGGCTCGTACTCCTCTTCGGGGGGTTTTCCCATAAGGGTGGACTGCAGGTTTGTGGGAACCTCGACGGAATTGCTAATACACTGTATATGTTTACAGTGCATGCCTCCTTGCCAGCTTGTCTCTGTTACAACATTAATCAAAAGACAGCCGGACTAAAAGCAAGAAGAAACTTTAGAATGCGTGCACAGCGTGCGCACGGGTCCTGGTGAGTCTGCCTGTTCGGTGCTGGAGGCTAACGCAGCCAGGCAGAAACCGGGCCAAACATATGATTATTCCAAAATAACATACAGCTCTTTGTGCCTGTCCTAAAAATGAGTGACAGCAGCAGGGCAAAACACGATGAAATGGTTGCATCACTCTATCTAAGAGCCCCCCCCCCCCCCCCCCCCCACCCCCCTCTTCTCTCTCGTCGTATCCACTTCTCACATGTATGATTCATATAGGTGCGCGGAGGAATTTCTTCAAAGCTCTTGCATGTTTATGAGTCCGTAACATCTGACGTGTTCGTGTTTACGCTCCCAAGCCACATTTGACATTTTCTGGATATGATGAATCATTAATGACGACCTCAATAGGCTTTCACATCTTTGGCCCGCAGATCAATAAAGTGGTTAGGGGAGTAGGTCAGCGACTCTCCAGAGGTTGTCTGCCGGTGCCGGTGCAGCCGCGCGCGCGCGTGTGTGTGTGTGTGTTTGTGTGTGCGAGGGTATCTGAGCGCGCTTCGCTGACGGTCTCGCCCAGCGAGCGGCGGCAAAATGTTGGTGCTAATTGGCGGCCAAGCGCGGGGCCCGTCTCCCACACGGCGCTCCGGGGCTGGCAGAATTGAGGATGGTTTTCCAAGTTTTTTTTTTTTTTTTTTCCAAGCGATCCCTGCATGTCAGGCTGTGGGAGTTCCATCCATTATTGATCACATCCAAGGATGAAAGCAGAAAGGCTCAGTGGGGACCGAGCATCTTTGGCCCCCACACAGGATTTAAAAAAAAAAAAAGAAAAGAAAAAAGGAGAGAAGAAACACAGCCTTGACCGCCAGCTCTGCATGAAGTAAGACAAGGAAATATCTTTTTTAAGTCATATTGAGTGTGTGACTGGGAGCCAGACTAGACTGAAAAGAAAAGTAAATACAGTGAAGTTATGTTAAATCAAATTCACACAGGATGTGAATCTTTACTCACACGTATCATTTATTTATTTCTTTATTTATTTTTTGGTTTCCAATGATGACATTATGCTACGCTGTTGCTTTGCCAGCAGTGCTGTTGAGCGATTCAGCTGTGCAGAAATGACCTCCACCTCAGCTTGGCAACTCTCCCCAACCAAATGGACAATTGGCTGCCAGAATACACTCTTGATATAGAAAGCGGGCATGCATGCCAATGATAACACACACACACACACACGCACACGCACAATGCTTCCACACATGCACTTTCTGGAAAAGGTTGCAATGCCGTTTGAAACAAAGGGGCAGATGGTTGACTGTGACGCATTGCCAGCGCTGCGGCATTGGGGTTAAAATCTGCATTTGCATTAGTGTGAGGTTGACAACGTATCCACATGCATGTCTCAGTGGTATTTTTATTTATTTAATTTTTTTTTTTTTTTTTTTTTTGCAGGGCTAATGTTCACACAGCATCAGTCTGAATTTCTCCCAAAAGCAAACGGATCGCTGCATTTGGGTTGGCTCGCTGCAATGTTTCTCCTCAGTCCTGCAGCGAAACTGATGTTTACTTAAAAAGTTGCTGTAAATGTGCATACTCATCACAGGAGGAAAGTACTATGTACTCAGTTTTTTTTTTCACTTTCACTACATGTGTGATACAAAGTCAGAAATGGGTTGGAATCATTTCTCAAAAACTTTGAACGAAATGATATTGTCACGTAGTCGCTGAGGATTTGATTGCACATCAACAGCTTTGTTGCCACAACAAATGTGTGCAAATTTTTGGATTCTAATGTAAAACCCCCCCACAATTTTACAATTACAATGACAACTTTTTTTCTTTCTTTCTTTTTTGTGTTTTAAAAGGTCTCATCTGCTCTCGTGGCTCTAATTGAACAGTTGTCAGACAGGAAAGTGTTGCGCCCGACAACTCTGAGATGCTGCAAGAGCTCTGTGGTGGAGCCCAATGCACGTAGTCCGAAAAACCACTTCCTGTTGTCTTCTATGCTGTTTTCGGCAGTAGTAACATCCTGTTGTTGATGAAGTGACTCGTGTGATGCGACAAAAAGTGCATCCGTTGTCGTTTTACGAAAAACATCTATTGTGATACGGCCAAAAAGCCACCTCATCCTAGCGCAAAAAATACTTTTTAGCAAAAATTTTGAGTTGTGTTTTGTGTTTTTTGAGATTGCCGGGTTTCCTTTGAGAAAGTTTATTTTCCTAATTTCAATTTGCGGCATTTTCATGGTCAACACAAACACCGCTACAGAAGCGAATCTCCTGTTCCTCAACATCCTCTGGATGCTTAAATGGATCGAGACGTGAAGGGTCCATTTCAATCGCGCAGTGTGTGCTTACTGTTGCTTCCGTTCATGCTGACGAACAGATAACTCTGGAAAAAACTGTCAAGACGCTTTAATAATTAAGCCCTAACCTCAACATAATTAAAATGCTGAGAGTTTCAGAAAAGAAGAATTTGCAAACCTTGACGACCTGGAGGTGTATTGCGAAGAAACAGTGGACCCATATTTCTGAAGCATGATGTGAAAGACAGAGAGAATCAGATAGCTACTCAATAAATACTTGAGAATGTGAGCTGCAGGAATCTGCCATGAAGCGAGAACAGTTCATATCAGGAGCTGTTATCTTTAGTATCAAGCCGACTTCTTTTAGGAGAAAGAGTGATGATGCAACAGGGTAGAAAACGTGCTCTCCCTGAAACCTTGAAATCTCGTCGTGATTATACACAAAAAAAAAAAGTGTTTATCAAGATCAATGGCAGTCCTGTTTTTCAGCGTATGATAGACTGATATTGTGCAATTTAATATTTGTAAGTTCTTGCATCCTATTATTCACATCTTTTGCTAAAAGTTCAGTTTTTAAAGAAGCATGGCCTTCCTGCTGTATGTCCAGTTCTTTTTTTTTTTTTTTCGATAACAATGAGTCTGTCCACTCCATGTCACTGCCAGACTCAATGGCCATCCAGTCTAATCCATCTCAGGTCATTAGCCCCCGTCTGCAAGGCTAATCATGATCTCCTTTGGCTCAAGTTAGCCAAAGAGTGAGCATCGCCAGAATGAGATGGTTAAATATTCATGCCCCACCGTGGTTTAATATCCTCCTCAATGATGTTTGAACCTTTTGACCTGAGGTAATCGGCAGTAATCACACACTCACACCGATCGCTGATAGATTTGATGTGTGAACGGCCGAGTCTGATGAGCTTTTGACACAGGCGAGCTCCTTCATCTGCCAAAAGAAAAAAAATGTCCAGCGGTGATTGCCACTTCCAGCCCGGACGCCCCGGAATGCTCCCGAAGGCGGCGTCCCTTGTGACAGACAGTTCATTTCGTCCCCACCGCCACCCTCCTCCGCCCCCCAGCTCAAAGGTATGACATCACTCTATTAATAATGGAGCAATTAATTATGACCTATTAGATTGATGAATTAGATTAGATAGAAAGGAGGAATGTATCCGTATGATAATATTACATTGGCAAACATTAATGACTTCTTGGAGAGCGGCGTGGAGGGGGGCCAGTTTGGAATGACATCGAGTCAGCTCTCTAATTACATCGGTGATAAATGGTTTTATTGATATGACAATGATTCCTTTTCTCCAGCACAGTGATATGCCACACCTGTAACATGATTATGCTCAAACTGTCGGCTCCGTCATGGTGCGGCTTTGAAAGTGAGCCCTCAGCCCAATCATGATACTTTTGAAGCAGCGACACTGAGCACCGTTGCACTAATTTCACTTCCTCCTCTTACTTCACAGACTCAGAACCATGTTCTGAGTTCTCTCTGACCGGCAGTCGGGCTCGGGTCATTGAGTCTCTCTGCCTCGGTGATGCGTTCATAAAAAAAGAAAAAAAAAAAAACTTGAGCGTAAACGCTTTCATACAGTAGGGGACTCTTACCCTAATCCTCAAGATCTACTGGCCTTCAAGTTTTAGATGCATTCCTCCAAAAAACTGGGTTTCTTCTTCAGCCATGAAGTTTGACAAAGGCCTGGCAAGGAGCACCTCATTTGATCCAGGTTGGAGCAGTGTTACGTCTAAAACCAACAGGACAGTAGAGCTTGAGGTCGAAGATTGGAGACCCTTGTCAGACACCCTCCATCCATTGCCTGTCTATCTACGCGATACATTGGGTAGCTGAACATACAATGATCTGGCACAAGCATTAAGACCACCGTCTTACAGATACCTCATAGTCTATTGGGGCAGTTTTTGCTGCCACAACAGACTTGTCTGGGCATGAAGTCACCCAGACTCTTGAAGGTGTGCCAAGGTCCCCAAAACCAGGGAGCTGGGGGGCCCTAACTCTGCTCTGAGTTAGGAGCAGATTGATTAAGTCCTGGTAGCTACTAGGTGGGCCATTAAACTGGATCATGGATTGGACCTCATTTTTTTTCCAGCTAATTAAACAACTGTTGACTCAGCCAAATAAACCTCTGTGGATTAACAGGGGCTATAATGGAGAGTTAATTAGTGCTATTCACATCACCTGGTAGGTGGTCTGACTTTTACTGGATCAATGTCTGGAAACCACACCCAAATCTTGCTAAAACATTTGAACAGCACACAGATGACATACTGAGTGGATGCCAGAACCAGAGAATGACTCTGCCACCGCCATGCTGGACAACTACAACACTGTTTTTAAGCTCGTAAAGGTCACCTTAACAATCTTCCTCTCTTAAAGATTGCCCTTGTCCTTCTCTCAAGCTGCAGATTAACAAAGTTTTGTTTGCGTATTTATATATTTCAGCCCATACATTTGATTTCAAGCTGCTTCAAATTCAAAATTGTACACCCAGTTTGTCCCCAATCAAACTCACTCATTTTTTTTTCTCCTTTTGAAACATCAACCGTGAGAGCATAACAGTCGCTCACACAGCTTGACAAATCACATCCCTTTAATACTTCGCCCGAGTGGTGTCTGAATTAACATGTTTTTTTTTTTTTTTCACACACGTTTTGTGCTAAGATCAGCCGAAAACCAAACATTCAAATTAAACTTTAAGATCCGTCTGCGTGACTGCAAACGAATATGACCTTTAGCATAATCAGGGCAGGCGGATTAGAGATCTAATATTGGTGCGGGAAGGCAAACTGAGATTTCTCAGTAATCAAGGAAACGGTGAAGACGCCCCGCTGGAGTTCGCTCCTTACGTTGCATCGTGCAGCAGTTTGGGGGTCTTAAACGGATCAACCGCGTGAAATGAATTCGCGATATGCATTTGGAAGTATGTTGACTCAAGAAACAAGCAGCTTGCACTCCTGAACTCTGCAGGCACGGCTTTCATGTCTGCGCTGCGTGCCACTGACATCTAGTGTCAGAAAGAGGAACACTCCGGACTTGACCCTGCACAGGTGTGTGTAGGTGTGTGTGTGTGTGTGCGTGTGTGTGTGTGTGTGTGTGTGTCACTCTGCAAAACCCCTTACACCACCACCCATACCCTCAAGCACACACACACACACCAACACGTGTCATCTACTTCCCCATACATCAGCGTAGTCTTATTGATCTGCTCGATATGACCTTGAATGATCAGACTAGTGGAAGTGCCGCTTTGGAATGAAACCCATCCATTCCCACTGTCTGCCACTCGCTGCTGTAATGACTCGAGGGAAGTTGAGGAGGAGGAAGAAGAAGAAGAAGAAGAAGAGGAGGAGTGAGCCGCTCCGGAACCAGTCAGCTCTGCAGCTGTCTTATGTCGCGGACGGCTTCCCCTCCAGGCACAGTCTGTTTTCCTGGAAAAGACGGAGAAGTGGGTCAGTTTGTCTGAGACGCAAAGGGGTGATGCGTGACCCGGGTAATTTTCTGAACATAAATCTCGATTGACAAACAGACGGAGAACAGGAAGTTGTAAGTGGATCTGTCTTCATCAAAGGAAAGTCTTACATCTTAATACGCAACACAGTGAATTAAAGCAGAAACCGTGAAGACGGATGACGAAATGGATCCTCCAGAGCGGAAAGACAAGGAAGAACCTAAACTCAGGGGCGTTGCTGGAAAGCCCTGAAGTTGGGCATGTTTCATTCAGAGGTTTTCACAAAACTCTAGACTGATTATGGTTCTTTTAAACTTGTCTGGAAAAAGTACATGTCCACTGTTATCATATGTGTCGTCAGTTTTTGCCTCTTGGTATGTTCATGTGACTTTTGTAGTGTTTTGTTAATTTATAGTATCATTCAATGACACCCAGTCAAATGTGTTTTTGCGAAAGGATACTCATTAATTTCTAAATCAGCTATTTCTTTTAGCTTTACGTGTACTCTATATATGGCATGTTGCTTTGTTCTCTTTCACACATGATTGAGATATCCTTGAATCTTCCACGGAGGCCATACTGGGTGCCACTCGCTCCTTCAGACTAGAGGCAGCAGCAATTAGCAAACACCAGATGGAGCTGTGCATCTGCTGAGCTCAGCATGCAAACTGCTTCTCACTTCAACACTGGTGAAAAACGTTAAGCGCTTGATAGAGAAGCATTGTTATGACGACGTTTTGAAAAGCAGACTGTCGGGAAGAGCAGGAGCTTCTTAAAGCAACAGAGGCCCAATTAATTTCAAGGCATTCATTTGTGAAGTCAAGTTTCTTTTAAGTCTTATAAGCTGGTGTTTTACCAGAAATTTTATCAGCACAATCACACACACACACACACACGCACGCAAACACACATTCCCCTACCACTTCATCATTGAACATGACACCTGACGGCCCATTAGCTCCCAAACTGCTATTATAGTCTACGAATTGAAGTCCTTATAGAATATTTAGGTTGTGTGTGTTTCCCGCCGCTTGTCAACATGGAAAGCATTATTCATGTTAATGCGCCATTATCTGACGCTTCGCATGATGTAACGTGGCCATTACCCGGCCGGCGCAGCCTCGAAACGCACGCGCTGACCTTCTGAACTGTGCGCCGTCGTCGCTGCGCTCACAACAGCTTCGAGAAAGACAGGAAATTTGCGCTTTTATTGTGTTAAAACGCATTCCCGCACAAGTCGCGGCAGGAGGCTTCGGCGCGGTCTTGACCGGTTTGCTGGGAATCCTCACTTTTTTTTCTTTTTTCTTTTTTTTTTTTTTTCAAAGGAGATGAGCAGCAGAGTCAGTCTGAATGGTTTTTGATTATGCTATTAAAAAGGTGTGCGGGTTTTTCAGACAGAGCGATACGTCCTGGCTGTAGGTGAGAGAAGGGGTGAAGACGTAACGCGTGTGAGAAAAGAATTTGAATTCAAAAGTCTTTAGTGCAATTAAAAGATAAGTCAAAGCCACTCGTTTGAAATGAAACGAGAGAGCTGCTTTAACAGGAGTGAGTCTTTTGTGCAGCTTTAATGTTAACTCGTGTTTTCATGATTGAAAACAAGAGAAGGGAAATACGTTTTAGCAGAACTATGAAAACTGTATCGGTCTGTAGAATTAGAGAATCAAAAGACTCAGACAAAAATGCCGCACATGTGCAGCTCTGATTAAACCTTTACTGAAGCTACTTTTGGTCTTTTCATTTTTTTTTTATTATCTGCTAAGTTGTGAGTCTGGGATGAGTTCGTGTGGATACAAAGCCAGTGGTTACTATGACAAAAAGTTTGAGTTTTCTGCTAAAGCAAAGCAGCTGATACTTTTACTGATTCATTTTGATTTTCTTTCTGTCACATTAAAACAGAATGGGATGGGTGACATTTTTCAAAACCTCATTTAGTCAATGACAAAAACTGTCATAAAACAACCACTGACGTTATAATGACCAACAACAAACAGACCTTCCCATAAAGTGATAGTTTTGTCCATTTTAAATGCACTAGAAAAACATATTTAGCGCCCTCAAATTAGAACTCTATCTCTTTTGAAAGTCTTGCTCATTATGAAACTTTGCCCTCAGGAAGTCATCACATCGCTCCTCTTTCAACATTTTTTTCACCAGCGTTGCACTAACAAGTAGTTGATACTGTGAGCTCAGCTGATGCGCAGTTCCACCAGGTGATTGCTAATTGCCGCTGGCTAGTCTGAAGGAGCAGAGTGGAGGCGTTGCAGGGGGAAGGGCTGCTTTTTAATCTGGAAGCGTGTAAGTTTAGAAACTGCAGTTCTGAAGGCGGGACTACATAGTTGAAGGAGGAGCTAAGTCCACCCAGGCATTTTGCTAAGTCCGTCAAGCTGAACGGTTGCCATGGGAGAGTCGAAGATTTTTTCAAACATGAATGGAAGAATCAAAGCAGCACGCCAACTATGTTTTTGATTGGAGAATAACATTATAACACGTTGTAAATCTCAAAAATGTCAATTTCACACAACACTGCCCCTCGAACAGACTGCTCTTTATGAAAATCGTGTAACTCGCTGATTTTGCTGTTTTTAAACTCGTACTGAAACTTTTCTTGTAAATGGTGCAAGGCGGTTCGTGCTTTAGGCCTTGTGGCAGGCATTAGAGCCTGTAAGTCGCTTCTGCTCCCACATAATTCCCTGACTTTACACATCAACAGCCTCTAGTGTCTAAAACCCGTCGCTGGTTCCTGTTGGACAATCCCAATACAATCGTCTAATTCTCTGCAGGAAATGGAAGGAGCCTGTGCGGGAGCCGTTGCTCCTTTAAGTTCATAGGGGAATCAAAACGGATTCAAAATGTTGCGTCTTCGAAACGATCAAAAAAGCAGAGTGAGTGGGGCGAGCGAGAAAACGTCCCCACGGATGAATCACGGCGCTTTTCATTAGCTCCTCGCTCGAACTGTCAGCTTGTCAAAAGCGTCTCCCGGTGCATGCTGGGACAGCCGCCACCGTCCCGACCGCCTCCAAAAAAGGAAAAACGGGATTAGACAGGTGGAGAGAATGCAATATTGAATCCGCTGTCTCAGTCATCAAAACCTAAAGATTGCGCTTTTTGGAAAACACTTCACCGTCTCTGTCTGACGAGCCAGTAAATGAAAGGCCCTTCACAACGAATTACCGTGATTGCTCGGATGCTCCGTGATATTGACTACGTTTTGGTTGGGATTGTTTTTTTGTTTTTTTTTTCCCACAAGCGGCTGTGGGTTGATGGGCCGCTTATTTTTAAGACAACAGACAAGCACAATGGATAATTTATCACACCGACGAATAAGCCTTGCAAGCTGGTGAATTAAGGACGAAATAAATGCAGCTGGAATAACTGATAATACTTTTTTTTTTTTTACAACAGTTTCTAAATAGAGATGGAAATAAAAATAAAATCAAATCTGTTTGCACATCATCTTAAAGAAAGAGTAATCATCTATGAACCAATCAACACCTGGCTTTCACTTCATGTGTCTGACCTTGCAGGACTCGTTACCATGGAAATGTTTTCTCTCTGTGGCAGAGCTCAGCTTTGTTACAGAGACCTGTGTGTGTGTGTGTTTGGGGGGGGGGGTTAGATGATGAATGGCACACACACACAGCCAGTTTTTCATGTCTTTCTCCCAGCAGGGCTCCCTGGAAATAGTCTCATCCTGCCCTTTATGGCTCCTCATACTGTGTCCAAATAACAAATATGTGGGGAGTGATGAAGCAGTGGCGCAAACATTACCAAAACACTGGCAGGCGCATTCTGCCTGGCAGCAAATGTGACTTTCCATGCGCAGATTGTTCAAAAAATAAGGCATAAATGGCTTTTTGTTTCTCTTTCGTTTGTGGCCGGTTGTGACGGACGGCATTAACGATGCGTTTTTGAACGTACTTACTGGGCGCATGTCAGCAATACAGTAACATTTTTTTAAAAAATTGAAATAAAATAAACAAAAAAAAGCAGGACACCGCACTGCAGTTTGTTTTTCTAACAAATTTGGACATGTGGATATTTTTTTTGTTTCCCCCAAAAGGCTGAGAAATTCAAGTGAAACTAGAACTGCAAGCAGTTGTCAAAGGGTCCTAAACCCGACTCAGACGATTCCATCAGTGTACAAGTCTAACAATTCAATGTAGAAGCTTATGTGTCCTTTTTCAATATGACTGATTAAATATTTTAAATATGCCTTCATGAATTGCATACAATTGAACAATATCTCGACAAGAAAAGTTAAAGAATGCTCAATGGACAATCACCTTCCATGTTTGCCTGTTTTCCCGGAATAAACTAAATGATGATTTTTTTTTTTTTTTTTTCAAATGCAGTTTTGGTTACGGAGACTTTTTGTTGTTGTTGTTGTTGTTGTTTTTGTTTATTTTGGATATTTAAAAGTTCCAGTATAAATTGTTCTTTAGACATTCAAGTTTTTGGCTTTTAATCTTTAAGTGGATAAACCTGCATAAGTAATCTACTATTATTAAGATATTGGTTGATAGATATTATCAAGATGACAGTATCATTTATATTGACATAAAATGTACTGGTGAAATAAAGGCAGGCAGCAATGGCCACATGAACGCCTGCGTCATTTCTGTGCGACATACCGCACCGCACTGCCTCGCCCCAGACTTCTTTCATGACGATGAACATATCCAGCAGTTTTGACCATAAGAATGTTATCGCCAGTAAAAAACTATTTTATCGAAAACTCAAGCAGACAAAGTAGATCTTCTCTCATTATTGTTCGCATGTTCTTTACTTCTCATGTGCCTGTTTTGTGTATTGGGATTGCACATTGATTTATTCCCACTTAAAATGAGTGGTGAAGTCCATCGCCTCGGGTGCACATGATGAGAGCCTCATTACTCAGCATCTTGAAGAAGGTTTAGCCGAGGCGTGCTCCCCGACTGCAGAGTGGGAGTAAAAATCACGGCGAGCTCAAAAGACGTTCTGGAGCCACTTTTCTGTCTGCTGAGGGGGTTTTAAAGTGGTCTCAGCTGAACTGTTAATCTACCGCTTCATTATGCAGAAAAAGTCTTCAGAGGGAGGACTGGTTTGAAAGAACCAGGTCTGAGCATCCAGCCATTCAAAAGAACAGGCCGGAAAAGTCCAAACCGAGTCTCCGGAAACAATAAAATGTCATAATGATGAAGACAAAAAACAGGACCTGCGTGTGACAGGGCAGCAGCAATAACCAATTTGTGTGAGTGTTGTGTTTTTTTAATGCAACACAAATTGCTGACGTTCAAACTATCTGTCTTAATTCATTCCACAAATTTAGCATTTATGCTTCTCACATTTGGTTTGTTACAAACACTTAAAGGTCGCCGATCCCTGTTCCCTGTCGACACAATAAAAATGACGTCAAAAATCTGATTCCTTTATTGCATTTCTTTAATTTGCAACGAAACACAACACATTAATATTGTAGCGGAAGGTAAACGTAAAGCAGCATCGTACAACAGAGACACGCGGTGCGTCATTCCGTACATTTAATCATGAAGGCTAATTATGTATACACTTGATAACACACTAATAAAAACACTGTTTGGCCTTCAATATAAACCTTATATAAAGCTTTTAATTTTCCAGACAGATTTGGTTTTTTCCAACATGATGGCGACCCCTGACCAAGAATCTCTTGTAAATACTCTCTCAGTGCTGTTTCAAATCGGTTTGAAGAGAGAATCTCTAAATCTTTTGCAATGTTTTTCCCCCCCATGCAACAAAAACTCAAGGGTGGTCTTCAATTGTCATCTATCAACACAAAGATGCTTTTACTTCAATTCGGTTTGCTCGCTCTCCTCATTTTTTGGGCGAGGTTTTGAGTCAATTGTAACAGTCTTTTTTTTTTATCCATTTCCTGTCTGATCTTCTGCAAATAAATAAATGGGGCAGAAAAAAGGGACATTTTCTTTATGACCAACTCTAAAAAAGTCAGAAAATGTGTGTTGGGACAACTTCACGCTACATAAATCTGGCCTTTATGCAAGAAGAAACGCACTGCTGGAAGAAAACAGACAGAGGTTCATCGAGAAGTGGAAGAGGTCAGATAAGAGGAAAATATAAAAATAAATAAAAGGGCACAAAAACCACAAACACATCACCTGCATGGAGGGGAATTATGTCCTCCTTCCGCAGAAACAGGTAGGCTGAATACCAGTGATGGAAGCGTGAAAACACTCGCTGGTCTTATTTTAATGAATTATGAAGGGCAGCTGAAAATATGCCCGCCACACTTTTCAGATTTTTCTTTTCTAAATTGAATTTCAACACCATGTATGTTTCTTCCCCCCACCCCAAACTTGGACATTGTCAGTAAAATACATTGAGGTGGACGAAACATGAACAAATTTAAAGAATGTGAAAACTTTATGAATCTTAATTTCTTGGAAAAAAAAAAAACAACTAAATAAAACAGTATGAGTCTCCTCAACGCAGTTCTCCTTCCCTCTCCGCGCATGCTCAGTGTCTTGACACAGCTTGGCGATCAAGCGGTCCGACGGCAGATGGACGCCCAGTGAGAGAAGCGGTCCGCTCCGGCTCGGAGAGGTAAGACCGAGCCCACCCCGCTTCCTCCTGGCGGTCCCCGCGGCCTGTCGGAGCTTACTGGGTGGCCGGAGGTGAAACACCGGCGGAAGGGTGGCGAGGCTGCGCGGTTCGCGGTGACTCACTAGCAGCGGTTAGCTAGCTGCGAGGCGTTCAAGTGACCGCAGGACGGCTCGTTCCTGGCGGCTCCGGGGGGCTTGGGGGGCGCGTGAGCGTCTGGGCCGCAGCCCGACTTTCTGTCTGCGTCGTGGGAGGCAACCGCCGAATTTGAAAGCTGGGCCAACAAAGTCTGGCGTCTCCGAACAGTTCCGGGTTCAGTTTGCCTTTCACTGTGTCTGGAGCGAAGTTTTCAGCACGACGGACAGTTCCGGGCCGAAGTCCTGAAGGAATGCGGCTCGGTTCCTTTTCTCACAGCCGTGAGATGTTCAGGTGATAAGGGGGAAATATAAACATCGAGAAACAGTAAACAGCGCCCCTCCGCTGTTTACTCATTAGGATTGTATAGCGGCTTGCAAAGTTAAACTTTCCCACAGTCTTTTACTTCACGGCCACAAACTTAAGCTTTTGTTTGACTTTTGTTCCTAGTAGTGCTCCGTATTGAACCCCACCAACTCTCTCCAGTCGGTGTTGAAGAAAGCATCCCCGCACCATGATGCTGCCATCACCGTGTTTCGCAGCTGGGCAGATGTTGTTCTGGATGATGTGCCGCTTTTAGTTTTCTGCCACATATTGGCTTTGAATCCAGGCCTAAAAGCTGCGTTTAGGTCTCATCTGGCCTGTCACGGTAAACAACAAAACAGTTCTTAGCATGATCAATTAAATCTAGCTCAATAATTTACATTTGCGTAATTTATTTATTTATTTTTTTTCTCTTTCTCCCAAAAACTGCTTGACAAAAGTCTGGTGCTTTGGTCTCAACCAGGCCTCTTTTTTTTTTTTTTTTAAGGACAATTTGTTTATAGATACAATTTGTTTATTTGTTTTATTTTATCTTATTTGTTTCTGTAGCTGTGTTTAGTTTGGATATTTAACATGTCTTTCAGTTCCAGTGGTAAATGTTCATTAGAATTTAAAGTTTGTTGATATTGAAAATGCCTTCTTGCACTATTATGTCATTACTTGAAAATGGTCTCCAAACAGCATTTATTTTTTAACATTTTTTGTGGCGGGCTTCACAAATATGCACTTCCTGTGATGCGACTAAATGTTTTTAAAAACGCTCCGAACACTTGATACATGAATGTAGTGTTTTTGTGGCTTGCTCTTTTTCCATTTAAACAAACAAACAAACAAAAAACTGAGTAATTTACTTTCTTTTAGTAAACATTTTGATATTTAAGAAAAAAAAAATCACACATAGAAATAGAACAAGTAAGCAGGTTCCTCCAGTTTTGGACATATTATGGTGAAATCTCTCTTTTATTTATTTATATTTATTTATATTTTTTACCATTTTAGTTGTGAAAGAGCATCCTACTGACAGGTGAACCTGTATACAGTCTTTCATTAGATCCTCTGCTCCAAAGCAAACTGGTCAATGAATCAGCAACAAGGGGACATGAAGACTCCACACAGCCACTTGGAAATGGGTGACTCATCTGTGGGTGGTGAGAGAGGGAACCTCAGGCCAATAGTAGCTGTCAGGCGTTTTCATGCAAAAGTGGCTGATGATGACGATGAGTTCACAGGTCACAGTGCGTGACGCGTCTCTGCTGGGATAAAGGAATAACCAACTCTACTTTGCTTGTGTTGTTGCTGTGGTGTAATCGCAGGCGTCAGTGTTTGTTTGGCTGGATTTGATGTGACGAGCCAGTGGAAACTGCGAGGTTGGAAATGACATCTTTTTATTTTTTTCAAAATACCTTGTCAAATAATCGGTGGTGCCAGCATCATGTGGTGGCGGGGATGCTCTTCTTTATCGGGGAAGATGGGCAGAGCTAAACGCAAATCAACACAAGAAGGAAACTTATAAAAGACTAAAGAAAGGGGCGGAGTTTCTCCTTCTAATAAAATGGTAACCTTTGACAGTTGAATGGAATAGTTTAAAAGAGGAAGGAAACCTTATCAAAGTGTTGTTCCCAGACTTGAAAACTCTTGTGCTATATATATATCCATCCATCCATCCATTTTCCGTCACCCTTCTCCCTAATGGGGTCGGGAGTTGCTGGTGCCTATCTCCAGCTGCGTTCCGGGCGAGAGGCGGGGTACACCTTGGACAGGTCGCCAGTCTGTCGCAGGGCAACACAGAGAGACAAACAGGACAAACAACCACACACACACACTCACACTCACACCTAGGGAGAATTTGGGAAGGCCAATTAACCTGTCAGTCATGTTTTTGGACTGTGGGAGGAAGCCGGAGAACCCGGAGAGAACCCACGCACGCACAGGGAGAACATGCAAACTCCGTGCAGAAAGACCCCGGGCCGGGAATCGAACCCAGGACCTTCTTGCTGCAAGGCAACAGCGCTACCCACTGCGCCACTGTGCAGCCCTGCTATATATATATATATATATACATATATATATATATATTTTTTTTTTTGTAAAGAATTACAAGCAAACCCTGTAGAACCACCAGCTGTGATTGCAACACAAAGGTACTGCTTCAAATTTTTGAACTGAGGTGAATTCGCACAGATGTGTGCCACGGCTAAACATGTCGCGATAGACAGCTAATCAGTAAATCAATTAATCACCTAATTAATTCAAATGAGCTCGATAATTTCCATTTTGATGATGAATACTTATTTCAATGGCAATTTTGTTCATGGAACTACACACATTATTTATGGCTTTGGTTGTGTATGGCATTCGGTTCCATTTTATTTCTTGTTTTCAGGTTGTTGCGTTTTATTTTATTTTGGATATTTAAAATACCTTCCGGTTTCAGTGTGGTGTGTTCTTTACAAAATGAAAGTCTTTTTCTTTGATGGGGGGAACTTGCATTAATATGCCATTGTGCATCTGTTGTTTGAAAATGGTCTCAAAAAAACAACACCATTGTTTTTTGCAGTAACTGCTGGGGGAATTTATCGTCCAGATACAACATGCAGCTGTTTACTCTTTGTTCTTACTCTAGCTAAAGAGGTGAGCAATGGCGCTGTGCCCTGACGGTTGTACATCCGGATCAGGAGGAGAATCTTCCAGCAGTGAGGTGAGCTTTCGATTGATTATCGATCGAAATAGATAGATTACAGCTGAGAACAATCGCCTGGAATTGCATTTTGCATGAAAACTGTACAAAGACAGACTTTGTACAGTTTTCATTAAATTTGGCATAAAAATGGCAACAGTTCAGAAATAAAGCATCACATGGGCAGTTTGTCATGTCTTGTACCGTCGTCACTCTGGTCATAATGCTGTTCCAGGCGGGTTCCAGCTGTCTTCAGTTTGGGGTTCGCTCCTATCTGCATCACTTCTATGAGGAGTGTTCGTCCTCCATGTGGGAGAGGGACCCAGAGAACCGGGGATCAGCCCACAGCCACAGATCCGCCCTGTGGTGGAACTCCGCTGTCTGGAAGGTAAACGCACTGAGCTCTGCTCAAGGCAGCTTTAAAGTGGCCTCCTATGGAAGCCCTGAAATGTTTGAATGTTTTTTTTTTGTTTCCCCCCCCCCCCCCCCCCACCCCCTCTTTGTGTAATATTTATTTCCTTGTGTGGAGAATTGAAAGAATTATTCTCCACTTCAGGTGAATAATAAAAAACAACTTTACCACATTTGGTCAATTTTTGCCTGGTCAAAATTTGAGAAAACATGTTGGTTTTTTGCTATAGAATTTAAAGAAATATATATATCCATATATTTTATGAGGAGAAACACATAGCTGGTCAAACTATACACATCAAAATTACGTGCTGTTATCGCCTGCTACCTCTTATTGCCTTCTAGCTGTTAGTGTCTGTTAGACATTAGCGCCTGTTAGCTGGTAGTGCCTGTGAACTGTAATCTTCTGCTAGGTGTTTACTTCTCTTGCCTAAGAGATTGTGTACCCTGCGCCTTTTCTCGTCATGAGAGACTCAAGACATGTTGAATGAGCCTGTGGTATTTGTATCATTAAGGGAGTCCATGCAGACTCCCTGCTTTGTTTTTCCCTCTCTAATATGGTTAACCTTTCATAATAAGAACCTGGGAGCTCCATGCAGATAGCACAACCTATAGAAATGGCCTCCTCAGCTCTTTTTGTGTATTTGCTGACTACAGGTGTCCTTGGCTCTGGGTCTGCTGATGCTGACAGCAGGTGTTGTGTCTCTCTCTGTCGCTTACTCCGCCCCCCACAAAATCGAGTCCTTCGGTGAGGGAGACCTGTTCTTCGTGGACCCCCAGGCCATCAGCTACAACAGGGGTCTGTACTTCAACACGGCGTCCGGGATCGGGCTGTCGTGCCTGGGCTCCGCGCTGGCTGTGATGGGGGTGGTTGTCTGGGTCCTGCCCAAGGCCAACCTTAAAGAGCGGCTGTTCCACCGGTCGAGGGACGCGGATCAGCGGGGGGAGCCGGGCTCGAAGTGGAGGGGATTCAGGGATGGACCGGATGTGATAACTAAGCCGCCAGATGCAGGAGAGGGGAAGACGCCTTTTACTCTGGCTCAAGTGAAAAACGTGCAACCCGCTTCCTAGAAAGAGGCACAGTATCTGATTCTGAACCCTTGTTTACATCGCTTCCCTGTCGTTTCTGATCCGATTTTGTTCTGTGAAGTGAATGTTTGTGACTCAAAAGATCAGAAAAACAAAACACTTCCACCCACTATAGACTCACACATCCTGGGTAGTGCATTCATCTTAAGTCTGATTTAAGAAAAAAAAAAAGTCTCCCATCACCATCTTCAAAACACATCAAACTTTTTACAATTTATACATGGAGTCCCTAATTTGGACTAAAAAAATGACTTTTTCTTTTTTATTACTGAAGTTCTTCTAAGAATAACAATCAATTTCTTAAGATTTCCTTCAAATATTGGTTGTTTTTTTAACAAAACTTTGACCCATAACTGGGTTACTTTATGAGCCCTAAAGAACATTAGAGCCATTAGAGTTCTGATAATTAGAAACAATCACAACAGCTTAACTCTTTAACAAAAATGAGACCCAGAGAAATGACCCAGTTAACGTGAAGCAGCAGAAAAACAGAGCTATTGACTATGGGATGTATTTGTTCAGCACACAACGGTCATAATTATAATACACACAGTAACATACCAGATTGCTTGTTGAGTACATACTCTATTGACTGATCAAACACAATAAAAGTATTGGTACAATGCAAGTTGTAAGGCTTACAGACAGTTTTCAGCTTGGTCCGGTTGACCGGCAACCAAATGGATCGAACTTGAAAAATCCAGTTATATTTTATCTTCTGAACAGTGAGTTTGCGTTACCTGAGATAATGTTTGACTACCACAAACAGTATTCACAACAGATGCATTCCTGCAGTTTAAAGAACATGTATATCACCATACTTGGAAATGATTTTTTTTCCCGTACTTGTAGCTCATGATAGTTTCATTGATGGCACATGTGAGACAAAAAGATTGAGCACAAGAAGTGAGACGTCAGCCTTGAGCGCAGAAGTCACCTCGATGGAAGGATGAATAAAAAAGTGCTAAATAGAAACTAAAAGTATGTCAGGAAACAGATGGACGTTTTAATTTCTGCTCCAGTTCAGTGGTGCTCACATTTCCCGCTAATCTGCTAATAGCGGTGCTGATGTTCAGCTCTGCGTTTTAGTAGTTTTGCTGGCTTGAAAATGTTTAGTGCATTTAGCTTCCCCTAAGTTAATTTTTCCAGGTAAATCTCAAATTGATTATTTACTGGACTATTTTGTGAACTTTCAGTTAATTAAGTTCAACATCTTTGTTGAAGTTTTGGTTACCCACACGTCATTCATGCTCTTATTTTGAAGAGGGTTTTCTTTCTTTTCTTCACATGCTCTTTTATTTTTCTCTCCCTCATAGGAATTTTCTTTAAAGTGAAAAATGCATGAACAAAATAAAACTGACAGTAGAGTTCAAGATATAAGCATAAAAATAATAAGTAAGGGCATTATACAGTGGTGTAAAAAAAACGTGTGTTCGCGTTTTGATTTTCCTTTTATTTGTGCGAACAAATATTTATGATTAATGCTTTAAGGTTGGGGCGATTAGTTCATTGGAGACATGTAACTTTATAAATGAGGTGAACGTCAGTGAGGGGGGAAGCTGATGGTCAGAAGTGTCAGAGTGTTTTGACTACATGCTAAAATCACAGCACCATCTAGTGGCCTGGCATGACAACTACAGCTGATGCAGGGTGTCTTTGCTGCGTCGTCTAAACATGAAACTTTTTCTCTAATCAACATCTGGAAATACCGGCAGTTTCCAGACTGCAGTCTCATTTGAACGTAGCCTGAGTCACATGGTCGGTACAGTCAAACAGCCTCCTTCATTTGGCTCCTGCACTGAATAAAAGTATCTGGCACATATTGTCATAAGTAACATTCAGATGGAACATTTTAAGAGACAAGTTGTTTTCTATTTGATTAATGAGATTTGCTGCTATTAGTATTATAAACATTTTTTTTACCTGACGGACAGAAAAATTAAAATCCCACAATGAAAGAGCACATTTTCCTACTCGACGTACTTTGTGTCTCTCCAAAACCAAAACCTGTCATCACCTCAGTGGTTTAGCTGCCGAATCCCTGCTCGAGAAATCTGTCTCAGCTCCGACACAAACCACGTTGTATATCATCCCGTATGCATTTGGGATGTTCCTTCTCATTCCAGATGTTTCGATAATCCTGTCAAAAAGAGAAACAGTTTTTGCTGAATAAGAAAAAATGAAACCCAGCCTCCTCAGCTACCTATTATTAAGAAGCTCAAACACTTTCTGCTGCACAGATCGAAGCAGAGAGTGCTTACGCCATCCTTTTCTGCCGTTTCACTAAGCAGCTTCAGATTCATTTGATGTAATACCTTTGGAAAGGTCTTTTCCTCAAACACATTTTACTTTAACCAAAGCAGGCAGTCGCGCTCTCCGATCCCAGACGAGATGTCATCGCTCGCATACGTGAGCGCCTCTGTTTTAGACAGATAAGACTCCGAAGGCAATTGTGAGGGTTTTTTCTCTTTTTTTTTTTTTTTTTTTTTTTTGGTTTTGCAACTCTTAAAATATATTTCTCATCCAAAATGCTCCCATTTTAACGGGTAACATAAGTTGTTTTCATGGTAAAGAAGTGGAAATCTTTCTGCAGCTGCAGCTGTCAAGAAATATACCTGATTTCAAAAAATGTTAGCAGATACGCAGTGAGTGAACTTTAACCCACGGCAGCATATTTTTAACATCCGAGAAATCCACATCCAGACCGCTACTGCAGGTCGCTATGGCAACCTTGCAAATCGCACTAATTGGTCATAAGTTGTACACAGTTCAAGTCATTCATCTCTGTAATTGTTTTGTCTTTATTTCGTTAGAATTACATCCTAATTGACTGGATAGTTGCGTGGAGCACGGCGGCTGTTTACTGCCACGTTCAAATTGACTGATAAGATTGAAAAGACATCGAAAGTCACATTTTCAGTCCATTCAGGAGTTACAAATCTTTTCCAGCTGTTTGTGATGTTTTATTTTATTTTTTTGAGAGAAATCTAAATTCATTCGACAGATCAAAGCCGCGCAAAACAAGGAGTCTCAATTGGAGTCGCAGTGATTGGTGGATATTTTGCATCACATCACCTCTTGTCCTTACAAAGTCTTATAGTTAGTTAAGAATGATCCAAGATGGGAAAAAAAAAAAAAAAAGAACACATGACAATTTGACTTGATTTCTTAACAAAAACTAAATCAAATTGAAAACGTTACCGGAAAAACTAACAAACTAATCTTACTCGGTCTGCCTTGAACTAATCATTCCCCTCAATAACCTTATCAGTCTGCCTTACATTAATACTTTTCCACCAACGTGTTTCTAGCTCAATGAAGATTTCATGTATTTGTTTCAGTGTCGCTCTTTTAACTGCAGCATTTTATTCCACTTCAGTTTTGGGGGTGGCGGCTGGCTTTTGATTTTTCTTTGCTTCAAGAGCTTGGCCGTAGATAGCCTGTTGTTTTCAATCACTCTCCAGTCATGCGGAGGATTCAGTGGATTTTACAGAGCAGCAATAGCTCCATCCTGACTAAACGACTTGTTTTCGTAAGCTTAGTGGTTATTCAGGCAGTTGTTTTGATTTGCTTTAATTTAGAAAACAGCAGAAACATGTTTCTACGTGTGAACTTACTTCAAATCTCCTTTGAACTAAGGTTTTGTTTAATGATGCTCTGTAATATCCCATGTTCTTTTGTCTACCTAAGATTTGGAGATTTTAATTTCTGTGATTTTTTTGTGTGTGTTTTTTCCATATATTGTTAGATATTAAATGGAAGACTTAGAAAAGGCCATACTTTAAAAAAATAATAATAATTAATTAGATTGGATTTCTTGTCTTTGACAATTTAGCACTTTTGGGTTTTTTTTATTTTGTGAAATATCAAACGTTATTTTAAAATAATAACTATGACTTCCACATCTGCTACACAGAGGACCCTGTGTGAGACCCTCATCAGTGCGGTGACACGCAGTCGGAGGCTCTAGATAAGAAAATATTCATTAACCAACCGGTTTTACATTTTCACACATCTGAGCTAATGCTCAGTTTTACTGTATGAAACACATGTAGAGTCACGCATGCTGCCACTCACCCGGTCACCCCCACACACACTGTAATTTGTAGTCCTTTGACAGTACCACCTATTTTCTCCCCACTGTAATCTGTTGCTGTAATTGCCTGTAATCTGTGTATCTAGGCAACAGTTGGGCTTCAAGTGCTCTATTTTGAACTCGGAACAAAGACTCTCTCCTGATTGGTCCTTCACACCCGCCATCTCTCTTTATCCTCACATGTATCAGATTTGTTGTTTTCAGGTATAAACAGTCGTAGCGCTGAGGTAAAGAGAAATTGCCACCTGTCCTGTTGGGTCCTCCTGTTCGCCGGGAGTTGACAGTTAAAAACTGTAAATGGTGAGACCGCCGTAGTGTCGGGATATGCTGCAGTTGTTCAGGTGAATGTGACCATGTTTCGTCGTTTGCCTTTTTGTTGTTTTCCAGAAATAAAACTGGGGTTAGCAACAGCAGTGAAAAGCAAAGAACCAAAAATAAAGTTGTAATCTGCATACCAAGTATTTCTGTGATTCTTTTGAGTTTAAAAAAAAAAAAAAAAAAGATGAAGGACAATACAGAAGAAAGAGATGTACAGAGACTTGCAAAAATATATCCCACCGCCACCTGGTTTTTTTTTTTATTTATTTAATTTTTTTTGCCACATTGTTACCAGGAATGCACGATTCACTTTTTTCACTTCCGATACCAATATCTCAGATTTAGCATCAGCCGATACCGATCTGATACAGAAAAGCAGTGCTGAATTGACTTAAAACAGAATACAGAAATGCACCACTCATCAAAAAACAACCAATCAGAGCCAGGAGAACGGTCCTGGCGCTGGCAGTCATCCTCATGTACTTGCTTCCCACACCCTCCCACTTGCTCTTTGCTAAGCTATGGCTAATGCTAGCTAATATAGCCACTGATGATGGCAGAAAAACGGTTTTCCTGTGATAAGTTTCTCCTGATTTTCTTTTCCCCCGCAGATTATCTGTCTCAACATAGTGACAATTTTAACAAATACATAAAAAAAAACATTTTTCTCAAAGTTACATTGCCTTGTATTTACCTTTAAGGACGGTAAATACAAGGCAACTGTGTACATTAAAATGCAGAATCTAGCTACAAAGACTAAGCCAGCATGCACAGTGAGATTCTCAAGCCTTCGTACAGACCTGAGGTCAAATCAGGATAGTAACTGGTGGGATGCTGCAGCTGAGCAGAGCAGAGTAACTCAAAACAGGTAAACTCGGTCATTATGTTGGTGCTAGGAAGATGTTGTGATCTAACTATTCGGGCCACTGAAGACATTGAGTGCTACGACAAGCATAAATATTCACACACTCCACAAATCAGGTGAGAGTGACAGGAAACAAAGATGAGAAGAATTCCCATTTAAGCAAACGCGTGGAAGAAGGTGCTCTTGTCAGAAGATGAGATTGAAATTGAATGACGTGATGGGCTGTGTGTGACATCAGCTTGAACACACTCACTGAGGTAGCGGCAAAAATGGAGTGTGGATAGGAAGGGAATGACGTTGAAGATAAGGGCATTTACCTCTATGCCCTTATCTTTGAGGTAAATGGCCTTAGCTGCAATGGAATTGTTCAGATCTAAGCATATGTATATCTTCAACACTGGCCTAGTCAAAGTCCAGACGTAGGCTTTTGCAACCTGGACAATAGGTTGTGGAATTCAAAGGTCTATGTTTACAGCCAAGCGTTAATAGTATTGTAGATTTTCCAAACGTTGTTGGTGAGGGTTTTTTTTTTTCAAACAAAACTATAATGCTTACTTAAACTTCATGCCAAGTTTTCAAATAAAAATAAAATAATTTATAGATATCCAAATATCCCTTTGCTTCTTTTTGGAAGCTATTTCCTACTTTCCTACTCATGGAAAACCGTCGTTAGAGGTGGGTGGATTGAATCAAAATATCGATTAATATCGATACCAACTTGGAAGAGATATCAATACTAGTCTGGTAAGATTGATATTTCAAAGTCAAATTTCCTTTTGAAAATATTTTATTTTGATGCTGCAGTCTTATCACACCTACCTCAAAAAAGATTTAGTTCTGAAATCTGAAATCATGATTTCCCCCTCCCACTCTGTTTCAGGAAAAATGCACACAAATTTGTTTTGATTTGTTTTTTTGTCAACCCATTCAAACTTTGTCCAAATTCTGTCCTATGTTTTAACAAAACAACTCAAAGAAAAATAACAAAACACATGAAGATCAGAAGTTTGATGATATATCAAATCCAAAATAATAAAAAGGATCAGTATCTGTATTGGTTATTGGTATCGAAATTTGTGACACTGGATTTGTATTAATTTGGTGTCAGTATTGATACCAAAATATGTTGACCAATTGGGAAAAACTAAGGCCCAATGACGTAACCAATCAGGTTGGGGGGGCGGGACCTTGATTCTTGGCGGAGAGGAGGTGATACGTGGAAAAAGATAAAGATGACACGGTGGCGCTGCACGGAAGATTCTTTTTGTAAGTTTGAGCGGTTATTTATTGGTTTCAACGTTAGTACTATTAATTTTACGTTTTGACATTATTTAGTATTTAGTCTAAGACGGAGAAAGAAATTACTCAATGTGTTTGTGAGCTTTGTTAGGACTGAGACATGGCCGTTCTGTTAGCTTCGAGTGGAAGCCTTTTACTCATGGGCCAAAGTTTTCTGCACCACGTTCTGAAAGTGGAACTATTGCATTAGAATGTATTTTTGGTCATTGCAATATGTACTATGAGCTAATTTGGGATTTGTGTAATGTTTTAATAGTGGACTTTGATGAACTGCCCCTGAAACTGCGGCACCCGGATGCGCTCGCGGGCTCCTCCCTGCGTTTCCATTGGTTCCACTCCTGTCCACGTGCAGACAGCAGACTTAAAGCTTCTGTTTTTAAGGTAACTGATGGAACAGATCAGGAAAACATCTGAACAACAACAAGAGTGTGAACAAAGTGGTACCGCCAGCGAGACCTTCGCACTGCACCCTGAAGCTTTCTGTCAAATCGGATTTTTTTTTTTTTTTTTTGCAGTTCACATTTCCAAATATATGCCACTTTTATGTGATCTCCAGTGTGAAGTTCACATGACCCGAAAGTGTCCCGCATGCGCAGTGCAGGGCGCATTAAACGTCAGCGTTTCGCCAACAAAAAACATGTAGTGCTCATTGTTTGTGGAAGTAAACAACGGTGGACCATATCTTATGATTTTGACGTTGTTGTCTGACTGGAGCCAGCACATTTACAACTTAATCTTCACTATAATTTCCTACGGTTTGCGTCATCAGGGCGCACAATAGTGATATTTGTTGAGAATCAGGGACATTCAAATCAGATGAATGCAATATTTGAATCCGATATTTATCGGATAGCCAAGTGGTCTGGGTCACATTTGAAATAAATCCGACCTGTGTTGTTCAGACTGTCATAAAAAGCTCAGATACAGGTCACATTAGGGCAAAAAAAAAAAAAAAAAAAACGGAATTGGGTCACTTCCGCCTGCAGTGTAAATGTAGCCATAAAGAACCAAAACTCCAAATGTATTTTGATTTGACACAAGTTAAAAATTTAGGTTTGGTTGTTATTTAAAACAAATTATTAAAATTATTATGGTTTAACCCTTTTTGAAGGGTATTTATGGGAGTTTGCCATAAACATTGATTAGCTAAACCGACTATTTTCAGCACCAAGTTCCATCAGTCAAACTTTAGGTTGTTTGAACTATATCAATTCACTTAAGTATTTTAGACATTCATTAACTGGCTTTGATGCATATCATAATTCATTTGACCTTAGATGTTTTAGAAAGGTGAAAGTCAAACAGGAGTGGGTGGGTTATATCCTTTGTTTTCTTTTGCTTACACAACCGGTTAGAATCAGCAAGATGTAAAACGTTGTGCATTAAATATCAATGCTACAAATACTGTATGCAAAGTGTTTCTGTATAATGTGGTGGTGTGGTATGTGTGTGTGTTTATGAGCTGCATATATGCCTGGGTGAGTACATTCTGCTGCTTTAACGGGATGACTCACACTCTTGGATGTGAGTCATCCCGTCTTGTCTCCCAAGTCGCATACTGTCAGGAGAGACTCTTAATGTTCTCCAGTCGAGACAGAATGTGCTCAGACAGTTAAATGCAATCCATATTTATTTCAGGTCAACACTTTATCCTCACAGTGCTTTTTGTTCTCCAGTTCTTTTGACCGCTGAGGCTTTTCACTTCTTTAGTTATCCCTCTTTCGAAGCAGTTTAATTGAATCATATTGCGTTGTTGAAAATATCCTTGAAATGAAGAGAAAACATTGTTCATTAAAAGTGTTTTTATCTTTAGTTCTTTTATGAATTAATTACCAAATGCAGTAATATGGAAGATGCACATTTCCCCTCTTATGTCTATTTGTTTACCGTCTGAATGATAGTTGTTTCCTCTCAACAGATGGTTGCGAGGCTGTTTGTTTGCCAGTGTTTTCTGGCAGACCTCTGCTGCCTTCGCAGAGTCTCAGTCTTTACAATAAGAGTGCATTTACACCAGCCCAGTTTAGTCCACTTTAATTGAACTTCACTTCATTTGTCTAGAAATTTTGGTTCGTTTGGGGAGTTGTAAACGCGCAATCGAACTCCAGCGGGGACCAAAATAGCGAACTCTAGTCCGCCCAAAACTTAGGTCTCTGATCGGTAGAAGTGCACTCTGGCGCAATTTGAAGGCAGACGTGAATGCCAAGCAGACAGCAGGCCGCTCCAAAAGTAGGGAGTGAACTACTTCGCAGGGCATTCTGGGTAACAATAACTAATTTTAAAAAATCCTTCCAGCACCAGCAGGAGAAATGACTTGTCGTCTTTTATCAAAAACAAGAGAATCCTACAACCTAACATCTTACACAGCTCCTGTTTTTGTTTACATTTAGTGAAGAAGGAAGTTGCACAAGAAGCTGTCTTCTTAAGTGGTTCTTGGTGCAGCGCCACCACAGGCGAGGAGGGGAACATGTTTGGTTCGTTTAATGCAGCAGCTGAAATTTCATTCAATTTGGTCCCAAATTGAACATGTCTACTGGACTATCAAGTGTGAAAACACCCTGATATTAATTCGATTTATGAATTGGGTAACCTCAGATTTGTTTGTGCATCTAAAAATGAAAGGTGGCCAGCTTTTCTTTTCAGCCACTTTTCCTCTTTGAATACCAGGTGTACTACTTTTTCAAATCATTTTCAAAAATACTTTATTGAGCTTAAAGATAATTTAAATGTGGTTGTTACTCATATTAATTCAAAATTCTCCAAAGTTATTGTAGGTGGTGATGGCTATCGGCAGGACAGGTGTCCTGTAACGGTCTGTATTGCACCAAATATATATATATATATATATATATATATATATTTTTTTTTTTTTTTTACTTTGTGTTGGTCTATTAAATGAAATGCTCATAAAATTTATAGGATGTGAATACTTTTCCAACATTAAAGTTGCCATCTGTGTCACAAAATGAAATTACCGGGTTCTCTGTTCCTGCTTCGTCCTTTTTGTTGATTTCAGCTGGTAAACCTTTATAAGTAAGTGCGCGTGAGGAGAGTGAAACCTGAAAGCAGAGCCAACGTTTCCTGTGAAGATGGAAGCCGGCGTGCTCCACCGACCGCAGAGCCTCAGAGAGTGAGTCACGCTGTTGTGGGAAGCTGAGGATTGTGGCTGCCGTCTGGGCAGATGATTGGCAGCTACCGCTGTCCAAATGTGCCGGCGTTGTTGTGTGTGAGCAGGGGACGGGAGCTGCTTCCCTGGCTTCCTCTGAGTCCGCTGCGTGGATGTGGTACCATGACATCACATCTGCTGTTTACGTTTGATATTACAAAATGCAAAAAAAAAGTCCTCCAGCCAAGCAGTTACCTCCTGGTGTGCTGCTGCTTGGGGGGAATTATCGATGGCGGCGTTTAGTCTCGAGCCAGAGATATTTCCAACTGTTTCCTGCTCTCAACAAAACATAGAATATTAGAAGATTATGTAAATTATCATCTGGTCAGCCGAAGATCGTAGGTGGTGTAAAATCTGATCACTGGTTCCATGCCAGGTTGGCCCAGATACAAAAAAGCATCCTGAATTAAAAAGCTTCCAGTGGTGAAATGGTGCTTCAACCAAACTTTCTCTTAAGCTTTTTTTTAAAAAGAGCAACTCCTCTATGCTTTGGAGGTTACTCACTAACAGGTTTTTTGATCTTGAATCCGTATGTAAAATCTTGTTTTAGTTATATGCTTCAGCTTTAAGCGGACGTTTGGTGTAAGAGTTCACTGCCAGGTGGAGGTTGAATGGCGCTATGTCTGTAGTAGTGCGTAGCGGCGGCCCAACAGCGAGAGCAGAGCCAGCGTCTTTCCCACCACTGCTAGCCCGAAGACTTCAATTATTTTTTAGGTTATTTGTTTTCCTTTCTGACCGTGATGCTAATCTGGTTGAGTGTTGGTAGTTGTGCGCTGCTTTACCTCTGCCTGATCGCTCCAGATGTCCTGTTTTTTCTGCATTGAGTCTTGATGTAGCCAAACTCTGTCAAGTGTTTGTTTTATAAATGCCATATTAGATTCGCCGTGTTGATGCACTGTGACGCGCTTCACCCCTGAGGTAATTTTCCGTCGCAACACGCAAAACTTCCCCTTTCACTCTCTGAGCGTTGAAGTTCCTCACCGCCGTTGAAGTTACTGCGCGTTTGAGCAGTGTGAAGGACAGAGGAGATGAGCTGCACATGCATCTGTGAAGTGAGGTGATCAATTTCTGTGGTAGGCAACACAAGACCGTGATCGGTCTTTTCACGGAAATCAGCCGATCATGATCGGTGGTCGATCGATGCGCATACTTCTCTGGTTACTTGATTATGCTAAAAATGGAACTATGTGCCTGGAAAACACTTTTTTTTTTCTTTCACTCAGCTTTTGGAGTTGGTTTTAATGTTTGAATTGTTTTTAGTGTTGTTTTAAAGGTTCACATAAAGTTGCGTTGTATCACAAAAAATTCCAGTAAAATACACTGAGCTTGTTGATTGTAATGTGTCAAACATGGGAAGGTTTGATGGGTGTAAAAACATCTGCAAGGTGCTGTAATGTAGAAACCCACATTTCAATCTTCCTTCCTTCCTTCCTGCTTGTTCAGGGAGGAGCCTGGTCACCTTGGTTACCAGCTTAACACACACCAGCAGGCAAAGGGAGAGAAAATGTTTTGAATACCACATAGAAATTATTATGATTAATACGTTCCAGAATGACTGTGACAGACACTTGGAGATGATCCTGGAAACAGGTGTTAGTATGCAGTAATAGCCCCTGTTCCACTGATCCTTGTCAGTAAATGAACGCTAGACATGGAGAAATGACGAATGAGTATCAACAGCATCTGTTCCTTTGTTGTTTGCATGATGTATGAATTCTGGTAATAGTGAGACCTCTGTAAAAGGAGAATATTGGCAATACGGACTGTTTATTTATTTATTTTTTTATGTCTGCCCTTGACGTGAACCTTGCTGTGATGTGATCTCCTGTTCGAATGGCCTCAGAAGAAAGCTACATTGTCCTGAGAAATGTATGGGATCGCATATCTGCAACATATCCTGATATACTAGAGGCTGACTATGGCGGTCAGGGGGTGACGGGCAGGGGCACACTGCAAAACCACAAAATCTTACCAAGTATTTTTGGTCTACTTTCTAGTAAAAATACCTTAGTACACCAGAAATAAGACAGAAATAACTTAACTGATGGCTTTTCAGCAAGGTATAGGAGCATGTTTTACATCAATAATTTAGTATTGATAAATTAAAAAAAAAAAAAAGTAGTTTCACTCGCTGATTGTTTCACTTGCAAGACGTTTTTCCCATTTTATTTGAAATAATGAATTTTTTAAATAAATATTAAGGAAATATTGACTTAAAACAAGCTCCTATTCTTTATGAAAAGTTGCTTGTAAGATATTTGCACTAGAAATGAGACCAAGATTACTTTGTTTTGACATGACATGGACATCATGAAGGTTAATAAGTGTTTAACAACCACGGTGGAACCAAAGCAATTCAAGATTCAGTTCTTGGGGACATACTGTACGTATTTGCATAATGTTTAGTAGAATGTTGATCGACGGTATTCGCGGATCATTTTGGTTGAAGAACGTTTTGTTTCTGGGTTGCCTCTCACATCAGAGTAGACGATGTGCTGAATGAAAACAATGAAATATGAACTTCATTATGGTTTATGTACATTTGAATGGGTGTGAGACGAATGCGGGTGTAGCTGCGTTTCCTTACAAATGCGCGCAACATATTGTCAATATTTCGCTGATGTAGAAGAAACACAATTTTGCAATTGTAATGTTTCCCTTAAATCATACGAATAAGTTTGTTCACACAACACGTCAGTAAAAACATGCCACGCCATGGTCTTCCAACTACTTCTGGTCGTATTCTGCTTCGTGGTTTGCACCAGCGGAAACATCTGATTGTTGGCTGTATGACTCATCTGATGCGAAAAAGTGTTACTATTGCAGTTTTGCAAAATTAACCAATTTAGATTCGGAAAAAAACTCTCACCTCATCCTGCCGCCAAAACTTTTAATTGAAAAACAAGGCTTTTTGAAAAATTATTATTATTATTTTTCTGTTTACATTAAGAAAATTTATTTTTCAAATTGTACAAGTTTTTTTTTTATAGAGAATTTCTGAAATAAATCTCAAAAGATCTATTTCTAGATCTTTCTAGAAATGTACTCTTTTGAAATCTGCAATGGGCCTAATGTTCCTTATGTGTTTTTTTTTTTTTTTCCCCCACAATCACATGCACCCAGGTAGAAATTAAAAATGTTCCTCGAAAGGAACCAGAGATGCATGCACAGGTCCAGTACAAATGAAGTAGCAGCAGGCAATCACAGCGCCGATGAGCTCATCAGAATTGCGCTGAAGAAACGGTTACGGTCGACCACGCTGATGTCTCACACATCACGACATGAAGAGATGTTATTTCCATCTGCAGCCACAGCTCAATCTATCCACACGCGGTGCCCAAATTCCTATCCGAGGAGCATAATGTTCAATTCATCACCATGAAATACTCTACAGTAGGTCACAGTACGCTGCACGCGTGCACAAGGCTGATGGTATGTACAGTAGAGTGGCGGCGGCCGGGTCAGTGGAAGAATGCGTCTCTTGAGAATGTTTCTGCAGCTTCAAACTCGTACGCTCTGGTCGTTCCGCATGCACATGATTTAACAGGAAGTTCTTCGCATTTGAAAAGCCCTTCGGCCTGAGCTGTGCTGATGTTCCGCCATGTGAAGATCAAGAAGTCCTGCTGGGAAGAGGAAGCTCCAACGTCCAAGTTGGAGTTCTCATCAGTTGTTGGTTTTGACACGTGTTTGATTTTAACATCAAAGAGACAAATGGAAGAAGAAAATAAAAAAAAAAGAAAGAATCAGAAATGCATTACTTTGCTTCAAATGAACTGTCCAAACAAATACTTTCCTTAGACATCTGCTGTAGCAATTTTGTTTAATGGGTGAAAGTTATTTTTATGGCAATATTGGCATAATAGCAAAAGCTTAATATCAAATACCTTAACAACCAATTGTTAGCGATGTTTTGTGTTAAAATGTACAGACTGGTGAACCCTTGGTATTTATGGGCCTAGCTAAAATCTGCAAAAACTTGAAAGTAGGGCTGAAACGATTCCTCGAGTGATTCGAGTTCCTCAAATATTAAAGTTTCTCGAGGAAAATTGACCTGCCTCGAAGATTCATTATTTTATGTTTTATCATTTAGCGCACCGTGTTAAGGGCCAGGTTATTACTTGCACTGCGCAACAACTCAGTTCTGCTTGAGTTGTTGATGGAAGCTAATTGTTAGCAGCATAACGTCCAGCTTTCAAGTTCGGCCTGGGAGGATTTTATTCATTGATGATCATGTCTGAGTCTTTGTCGTTTTTCGGGGGACCAATGAGCATCCTTAAAATGACTGGTGCGACACCTGGAGTACAGCAGCCTTTCTCCTCCAGAAGCTGCCACCTGGTGGTGGGGAAGAGCACTGAAGGTGTATTTATACAGGTGAGCAAGCTGCAGGCAGCTGTACATTAGATCATTAACGTAACTGTAGCTTACGTTACTTTATTTCAGAAGATTTATTTCGCATCATCCCGGTTGCAATAAATGTGTGTCAGAGCGCATCGCGGCGGCACGTAGCTGGTAGATGTTTCTGTGTGTGACAAACGAAGGTGTCAAATCCTGTCGCTAACATAAACACAAGAACTATAAATGTCTGGGCAAGGTGAGAGTTCATCTATTTAATCGACTGAAGGTGAATATAAAAAGCTGGAGTATAGAAATTTTTTATATGCACATTTGTGAGCCTGCCTCTTTATTATTAAATTGAATATAATTCAGATTTTTGTACAGCTTTTCTTCAGGTTAACTTAGAGAGTGAGCTATTATTATTGCTGCTCTGGCTGCTTTGAAAATGCCAGCCAGCATGTCAAGTACCATTGTGTCTAGGTATTTGAGCACAAGGCTGCTTTTTCTCTGAAATATTTTAGCAATGCTCTACTAAAAACCGTGCTTGGTTAATCACACCAACCAGATCTGCAAACTTGAAAATACTACTATGTTTCGTATAGTTTTTATTTTTTTGAGAGAGAGAGAAAGAGAAGATCATTTCTGAAAAGGCAAGCTTCACTTTTAAGGTTAGGTCAGATCCTATCTCTCCCTTTCAAATTCTTTCAAACTCAATCTGGTTTGGTTTTGATATGCTCGAAAGTCTTCGTGAAAAATTTGCCTTTTTGTCCTCAGCCTCTTTAAAGAGATTTTTATTTCGATTAAAATGAAAGAGAACTCAGTTTTTGTGTTTGTAGAATTTTAACTGCTTGTTGACATTGGGTCAGATCAAAGTATCGCATGAACAAAACAATTTCTCTCAAATCACTAGCCGTTTACTCAGGGTGGGACCAAGGGGATCAAAACTTTGTCAACTTTGTCGACGCTGAAAACAACTTTTCACTTTTTCTCTCATTCCCCCTGCAGTTCTTGCCAATGAAGACACCGGAAGGCTTCATTTGGGGATTCTTCTCCACAGTGGTTTTTGACTTCATTGTGAGTTTTTACAGCTTCACCACATGCTCCGCATTTCCTCTTGAATCGTTTCCACGAACTCAGAGAAGGGTAAAGATCTGGGTTTGACAGGAAGTGAATAATTTAACAGTGTTGTCAGTATCTAAAACTATGACACAACTTTTGGAAGATATTAAATCAGCATTTAGCTTTGGAAAAATCTAAAAGTACCCACCCACATCGTTAGAATGCGGGGGGCTTGGGGTGTGTTAGCGTACCGTTAGAAGGGCGGCGGGGGCAAAGAAAACTCAGTTCACACCTTGGTCCTGAACTTTACCCCTGAACAAAAAACACCTTCTTTGGGAGCAGTGAGTCCACACAATGCAATATGTGCCAGGAAAATGGTTCCCACAATGCATCAAATACAGGATACGCAGCCAGACGCAACAGGCTTCCAGTGGCTTTAATATGAACCAGTGATGTCCCTCATGCTGTGATATCACTGACTGTAATTCATCTTCCTTTATTCCCAACTTCACCAGAGCAACTCCTTTGTTCTGAATGTCAGCCTGCATTGAGACAGAAGAACAAAACTGGATTGCATACTTCAACAATTCTGGACTTTCCAGCAACACAGATCTGGATAAGTACAGTTTATTTTATTCTGCCACTTCAGAGGTATGGTTTGCTTAATTTAAAAAATGGCTGAAGGTGGTACTGCTCAGCCTGTGCCTGACGAGCTTGCCAGCATTTTGGATGAAAAGACTTCTGCTGACAGGACGCATGAGAGTCTGGAGAAAGAAGATGCAGAACTGAAACAGATTGTAGAAAGTCTTAGAAAGATGGAGCGCTCCAAGTCTAGCGGAAGTGCTTGCAGGCGACCAGACCTGCAAGCAAAATGTGATACGCTGGCAAGTGGAAACAATGCACTCCATGCACAGCTGGTGTCTCTTCATGCAGCACATGAGGAGACAGAGCATGAATACACGGACATGAGAGATGCAGTGCATTGTTTAGGAATGCTCCAACAATCTCTGAAAACAGAACTCCAGGAGCTTCGGATGGACTTGAAGAAGGCACAGCTGACAGTCTGGTGGACAGTCTTAGCAGACTGTCAAGAAATCCAGAACCTAAGCAGGCAGAACTTGGGTTTGATGACCAGGAGCAGCAGGAGAACCAGGGAGTAAGATTAGCTGTGGTAGGAGTTGGCAAGAGGGTAGGTACAGCTGTCCAGACAATGTACCGAATGGGTAGACAGAGGTAGTGAAGGCACCGTGGACTTTGGCGAGCAAGCAAGCAAGGTCTTGCTTCTGTTGTTTCTGGTTGCTAGGTAACCAACAGCTGTTGCCGTTTTGGATCGACACACACATTTGTGAGGTAAAAAATGAAGATAATACGTATGTGTAAGAGTAGTTGCTGTGTAAAATTGTATTATTCAGGGGAGACAGTCACAGTCGGTAAGAAACAAAGATTCCCATTAAATGCCGTAGGAAATGAAAGCAGGTCATTGACCCACTGACGGAAGAAAGAAGAAATGTGCTATTTCTTAATGTATAAAAGGTGAGTTGAAAATTTGAATTGCATGATATTCAAAACATGTTTTCTGAAGAACACCTGGAACATGAATTGAGGAAAAAATTTTCATTCCAAAGATATAACAGGAAAAAAACCTCACCGGGTCAAAAAAAGACCCACTTACCCTTTAGAGGGTTAAACAACGAATGATTGTTTATTTAGTGATTATTGGCCCGGGCAGTTTAGGCAAAACAGAAAAGCTCCATTAAAAGAATAAAATATAAAGCCTTTTCAAATAACTGTTCTTGCCAGGTGTGATAGCATAAGCTCAACAACAAACCTGTGAGCTGGCACTCTGCATAAATTAACAGCACAGGTACACACCAGCTGTTTGCTGCTTTCACTTTCAGACACCTCATATAAAAAAAA
>VMRN01000036.1:1032242-1106630 GCA_010277015.1 Poeciliopsis turrubarensis
TCCTGATTGAAGCAACAACTCACAGCTTCCCTGCTGGCTGTCACGAGTCAGTCATGCAAAGAGCGAGAAATAAGTGAGTGAAAGGAAGAAAGTGTGACCAGCTGAGGGGAGGCACAGAGGAAGAATGTGGAGGGATGGAGGTAAATTAAAAACACTTCATCACAAAATAACCTCAGGAACACTTTCAACATTAACATATTGACGATATAAAACAATGTTAGCCTATATAGTATGGATTTTATTATTGGCTTTAATAACTTGCAAAAAAAAAAAAAAAGCCTGCCTTCCTCATCTGTTTGATCTACTCTCTGTTGTTCTGCTGTAGTTAAGTATTTATGAGGCGGAGGTGACAAAGAGGGAGCTAAATTCATGGCTGCAGGTTTTGAATAATTATTGCTTCGCAAAGGAACGTATTCAAATCCATGAGTCGTCTGCTTTATATCCTGATATCAATCATCAAAATATACAGCAACACCTCCATTTCAGTTTGGGTGTAATCTTGTCCGTCACAAAATAAAGCACCTTGAATAAGTATTAAAGGGGCAGCTTTATGTTTTTTCCTGGCAAATAGAGAAATTTCACAGCATAATCAAGTAAGTATGTTAATTTCAGTTGTAAAAATGCTGTACATATGAAATACAATTTGTGATGTAATTTAATTTCTTGAAATTGGGCCTCTGTCCCTTTAAGAACCTTCTGCTCTTGCTGAAACTACCTTCAGGATGTCATCATAACATGGCTCCTCTACTAATCATTTAACATTTTTACCAGCGTCTCATTCAGAGGTAGCTCATGAAATAAGCTCAGAATGCACATTTCCACCAGGTGCTAATTGCTGCTGGCTAGGCTGAAGGAGCTGAGTGGGGGAGTCACAGGGGAGGGCAGTTCAGTGAGGTGGAAGCACAGAAGTTTGGAAACTGCAGCTCTAGGAAGGAGCTATGTCTCAAAGTCAGATCTAGGCCCACATAGGTGTCAAAGCAACACTCTAGGTATGTTTTTGATGAGGGAAAAACAGAACATATTATCAAATATGTTGTTTTAAAATGCTGAAAAAATCTAAAACTCCGGTGAATGATCGCCTCACCCGGGCATCAACGCTGAGCCCAAGCTACAGTGGAGTTGTTTAGATTGAAGCATATTCCTTTGTTAAGCTTGTCTAGCCAAAGTCCAGACTGAAAACCAATTGAGGAATTGTGCTTAGAAAATCTGAATTTGCTTTTCTGAGTGTTCTCAAACCGGTCTGAGTTTAAGCTAATTTGAAAGAAGCATTGACGAGGTATTTTGTTTCTAAATTTGCAAAGCTAGTAGAGATTCACCACAGCAAAATAAAAGTGTAACCATAGCACTCCTTTTACGCTAATCTAAAAGACAAAATGGAAATAAAATACTTTGTGGTTCCAATGTGGGATGCAAGGGAGCATAAGCGTAAATGGATAACAGAAGGCAACTGGTATTTCTGATTCAAACAACGAAAGACAAATACGGACTTTTCTGTTTGGAAGGTCCCCTTTTCCTCTCCTACACAGTATTTGAAGATTAACTTTTTTTTTTCCTTCTTCTAATCTCAAAGTCTACTGACGGGGAGCGTCCAAACCGTCATCAAGCTAATCAAAAGTTAGCAATGCGCGGAAGTTTTTTTTTTCTTTTCTGTTTTTTTTTCTTCCTCCGAATCCCATCAGGAGATTTAGCGCAGTCAAACACCTCTGCAATATTTTGCCGTCACCATCGGTTTGTTGAGCATTAAAAATGTTAATTGGAATCTTTTAAAAAGGAAAGAAAATAACGCATTACCATCCCACCTCCTGCAGTCACAGCCTGTCAAAACGCAATATTCCAAATTAGATTGTATTTGGATAATCTTTTGAACTGTAATAGGTTTCCAGCCAGCAGGCATATTACTATTGGCACATCATTATTAAACAAAAGTGACACCGAACCATCACTTTGCAGGCGGTGCCAGATAAACGTTCGACACCGTGCAAATAATATTAGTTCTGCTTCCAGAGTCACCGGCTTATCTCTGGGATGCTATATTGGGTTCATATCCCTGTCGGCTGGTGAAGGCCTTCTGACGGAAGTGTCTAAATTTATGAGTAGCCCGTATGTGTGTGGTGAATGTATGAATAGGTGGTTCTGTGTGTGTGCGTGCGCGTGTGTGTGTGTGTGTCGCACACTAACACTTTTATATGTAAATGCTATAGCTTTATGTGTGGGCGGCTCCATGAGTGCGTGCAAAACTGGATACATTCATATGTAAATCGGCGGTGTATGTGTGCCTGTATGTGCAGACGGGACCCATATCATGGTGTAATGAGATCCGCCACTGTTGGTTACCCTCACACAGTGGTAATTATGGCAGCGGTGAAAAGGACCGATGCTGAAGGCAGGATGGATGCTTTCACAAGCGCATTCAGCCGCACACCGGTCTCCCCGGACAGAAGGCTGCAGGCTAAATGACGACCCGTCCGGTTTTTGTTTTCTTTTTCTTCTTCTACCAGAGGGACGGCGATACGACTGCGTTAACTGGAAATGATGAATTAGACCTGCGCGCGTCTTCTGATCAGCCCCAACTACCTGCTCATGCGCACAATGGCAGATTTAGAGGGCATTTGAAGTGATGCGTTCCAGCAGGGTGTAAAGAAGACAATAAAAACATGGAAAATGAGAAGAGTTCTGTTCATTCGGCTGTTGGAAGAGCTTCGCTTGATTTGACGTGTGGTGATTTCAGGAATGAATTGAATGTTTCACATTGTAGCGGTAGCTGCATCCCCGTTTGCCATGCAGTTGCGCAAACTGACTAAAACAAAATTTGCTTAATGAAAAGGCAATTTCAAAGAAACTAGTTTTTTGATAAAACATTTTTGGTGCTAGGATGGGATGATATCAAAATTAATTTAGCAAAACTGCAACGAAAACACAATTCATGCGATCTTCCAGGTGTTCCCCACAAAGGCGACAAACGGGGAGTAGCTGGAGGATGATGCCAATGCATGTTTTTTTTATCGACGTCGTGTGAACAAACTTATTCACGTGTGATTTTTAATTGTGCTCATTTCTTTCAAACACTGCAATCGCAAACCAGTTTTTCCAACATCAGTGGAATATCGACAGAGTTTGTATTGGAGATGCAGCTAGTGAGTCAAGTGATCTGGTGATCAGACCAAAATGTAATCCTAATGAATTGCACTTCAGCATTAAACCCGTCCTTCCCCGGTGCTTAACACTGATTCCCCCGCTTTACATAGAAAATAGAGACTCAACAATCTCCCATATTGGATCAGTGACAGATGACAACGTGAAGAGAATCCTCGTCTGAACCGCCCCTCCTTCGGTGTGCTTGCTTCCTGTCCCATGTTGGTTCCTAGCATCTGCCATCTCTCTAATTGTCCTTGTGCTTCCGCTTCGCCTCGGCAGAGTGGCTGACCCGCTCGGCGGTGCCGCCGACAGCCCGCTCTGCCTCACGGGCTCTTGGTCTCTCTTCCTCCCAGACAACCACGTCAAAACAAGAGCTTTGATTCATTTCCTTGGTGCTCACCTTGAACCTTTCAACCACAATTTCGCTCCTTCTTACGCCTCTCCGTCTCCGAACGCAAGCATTTCCTCCTTGCTTGCCTCTGTGGCTAATGGACTCCATAGGGCGTCTTTTGTGCCGAGGGGCCCTTAATCAAATGCATTTTCAGTGCCTCATATAGGCAACGCAGTGGAGAAGCATAAAGGATATGGCAATATTCTATGAGTGGAAGCCATCGACCATCAATATGGTGCACTCAGAGTACACATGTGCATGTAGCCATTTTCCTCAGCTTTTTATGTGGATACCTCTTCAAATGGCTGAGTTGAAAGGCTTTTATAGCTGCTTGTCAACAAGGCCATTTCTCCCAAACGCCAAACCATCTTAATCAAGCTTTTGAATGCTCCCAGCTTAGAATCCATCTAATCATTGGAGTCGTAATAGTAACAGGGTAGAAGGGTTCTTGGAAAAAGCAGCCTTGCCCTTGGCACTTTCCTCTTGGCATGGTTTTGATGTAATTGGATCGCTGCGACTAAAGCAGCAGGGGGCTTGTTCCTCCTTCTAAGTATTTCTTTTTAATTTTCTTGCTTCTGACATTTGATGTTTACAAGAAATATATATTAAGAGAGAGCACTATATTGTTGGATGTGACAGGATAGATGTTCAAAAATGAGAATATTGGACCATGAACATGTGGAAAGTGACTCAGGAGAATTTAGAACAATGTCAAGCAGCTTTTAAGTTTGAAATTGATAAAAATGGGAAGAGGAGTAGATGTGCAACCACTACTTAAACCCAACATACCCAAAGCTCTGGTGAAAACAGCCTGGGTTTTCAGCAATTTCGTTTCATTTTTAGACCAGGGGTGTCCAACGATTTGTTGCCACATTGGCCAAAATCAGCGAGTCAAAAAATTAAAGAATAAAGTCAAGCAAATGAATTGGTCTGGATTTTCTTTTTGTTGCTTGTTGTCTATCCGAAACATTAGAAGATTTTTTACATTTGTTGTTTTAACAGAAAATCTAGTTTTCAAATATTTGTTGTTGCTTGAGTAAATTCATTTTCAGTCACAAAATAGTTCTTGTCTGATAAATTAAAAAACCGCAGATTTGGGTGCAGCGAAGTTGGGTTTTTTTTGTTTTTGTAAAAGTCTCCGGATAAACGTGGTTCTACTTCTGACATAGCTTGGTTGTGAAAAAATGAATACGGTACTTTGTGTAGTTCTGAGTATTTCCCCTTGTAAGAATATTATCTCTAATAATTTTAGCCTGGTTAAAAATAAAACGTCGGCATCTAGTAGCTGAGCTGTGCTGAGAATGTTGTTCCTGTGCTCCTCAGAGATCTGCAGGATTTACTCAAAAATAAATAACCTGTTCAGTGTTGAAAGCACCGCCGCAACGTTTTTTTTTTTTTTTTTAAATGAGCAGAGTTGTTACAAAGGAGGACAAGGAAAAAACACTTGAGACCGCATGTTGCTGCTTTAAGTGTGAAAACAAGTTGTGCTAATTCACAGCTAGCTGGTGTTTGCATTTTTAGCATGCCAAGATGGATGAAAACAGAAAAGGCCAGAAAACATTAGTAAACAAGTGTGACTATGGAAATATTCTGTAAGCAAAACCAACAGACGTGAACAGCTTGGAGTTTATTCATCTATAGAAACGAAGAAAAAAAAAATCCTTCTCACCGGATAAAGGAAACCGAGATGTTCAGCCTTGGTGCTGGAATGCTTTCTAAAGCTTTTTGAAGCTCACATCAAAGCAATCAGTTCTATCAAAGGGCAGCTGGTATTTAGTTATTAAGAAACCCTGATAGGGGACTGTGGAAGTTGAACATCTGACATTCCTATCGAAAAATACTTACAGCTGCAGTACGTGACTTTTATAAACAATATATATCTATTTTTCTACATATTTGTTTGAATTGTCAAACTGTGTCGTGACAGTATGACATAGGACAGCGCATTCGAGCTCCTCTGCCTTCTCCCAGTGCTTGTTAGAAGCAACCAATCGGAGCCAAGATGCGAGTCTTGGCGCCGTCGATCTCAATCCGGTGTGGCACTCTGCTGCACTGCAGCTAACATAGTCGTTAGCATAGCCACCGATGACGGCACATAAACGGTTTCCTGTAATGGTAAATTGTTTACATTTAGCAGCAAGTACATGAGGTTGACTAACAGCGCTTTGACTCTACTCCGAACTCTGATTGGTTCATTTTGGTTGGGAGGGTGTGTTTCTTCCAATAGTAGCTGAGGGAGGAGGTGGAGGAGGTCGATCTTTTCACAGATTATTTGTCTCATAACAAATTGTCACAACATGACAGTTTCAGCAAATATGTAAAATACATATTTCAAACTCAAGTGTTCTCGGTTGAGTCTTACTAAAAATGTTACTAAAAACATGTTTTTATGAAAAACGTTGCATTCTTTAAAGTTGTTATAAGTGCTGGAGTGTTGAGAATGTTACGTGCAATTTGGAGGTGTTGTGCTTCTGTAGTGGGAGACTTATTCCATAGTTTGCCAAGCACATACCGATTGCTACATGAAAGTAGCTTGAGTACATAAGTTATAAATTACAGGCAGTCAACCTGCAATGAAGGTTGCAGAACCACAAGCAAAGTTGACGTTTTCCCTCTGTGTCATCAATCACTAACTCACCACCACACCTCCAATAATATATATCCTTTCTTTAACAGCGAATAGTTTAACAGAATCAGGTCACAGCTTAAATCCATTGAGAAGCTGAAATATTTAAGTAACGCCAACTCAACAGGAACGTGGCTCCGAAATCAGAGCCAAGAGTAGCTGCAGTTGCTGGTTGAATAGAGTTGAAAAGACGAGATTTGACAGCTGAAGGGGAGATTATCCAGCTTCCATGTTAGTCTTTAACACAAGGATACATAACGTCGCTAGTATGTGTGGAGCCACACCAGCTTCTTTTACAAACTAAACATGATTTAAACATGATTCTCTGTTCCCATGAAAAGGTATTAATCACCCTTTCACTCTTTTTTTTTACACTGCAAACTTTAGTGCATTTTATTTGGCTTTCTGTGATAAAATATTCATGAGGTGGAAGGAAAATGATACGAGTTGACTTTTATTGGGACGTTGTGTTCAAAGTAACCAGTTACAGGAACTGGTCGCATAATTGCTGCCACTGTAAACCAAGCACAAAATTCATTTTATTTAATTTCATGAAGGAGAAGGAAAAGTTGTGAACAACTAAGGAAAGTGAAACTGAATCCCTAGCTGTATTTCCGTTACGAATGTATGCAAATCTTTGTCGATATTCTCCCAATGTGGTTTCCAGACGTTGATTACGTCACTCGTGCGATGCGAAAATAGTGCTCCTCTTTCGATACGACAAAAGATCTGCCTCATCCTCGCTCCCCCCAAAAATTGCCATGTTTCTATTAAGCAAATTTAAGTTTATATTTTCAGTTTGCGCAATCCTATGGTTAATGGAAACGCGGCTACCAGCATGCAGTCAAACTAAAGACTGGAGGGTGGTGTGTTGAAGCAGAGTGAACAGCCAGGGGCACATTATTACCAGGCTCCCCACCGTGACACATACCCACATATTTTAATGAATTAAAAACGCTAGTTAAGTAAATCCACAGTTTATCCACTGTTGCTTGTTGGAGAGGATCGCAAGTTATAATATTGCACACTTCCTGAACGGTTTAACAGATTCACCGTCATAAACAATACTTATAGTCAATGATGGCAAATTAATCATTACAATTCTTGTAAAACTTCAAACAAGCTGTGCTGAACTGGGCCCTGCCTGACAGAAGTCACCGGTTACCTCCAGTGGACTGGTTCAAATGTTTCCTAAAGTGCAGTGACTGGGATTAGTTGCAAGGTTGGGATGAAAAGCCCAAGATTTATTTCTTTTCTTTGACAAGATAAGTGGAGGTGGTTTTCATAAATGCCACAACCAGATTTAAACTCTTCTTATGATTTTCTGGAGCCACTTTTGTTGAAGCAGGAGAATGTGAGGATGACTGCAGAGAGGAAGTTGCATGTTCTCCACAAAGCTGGTGCTTCTTCGTCCCCTGAAGGCTGGTCTTAATTGTTCTACGTGATATCTCCAGTCTGCCGCTCCTCTTTCTTTGACTGTTTTCTTCTTCTTCCTCCTCCTTCCCTCCCTCCCTCAAGCTATTAGGGATTGGATTTGGAGCAGAACGATCCATTTAGTTTCTCTCCTCCACACCGATCCCTCTCTCCCTGCTTCCACACCTCCTCTGCAGGTTTGGCTCATCAAAGCCCAGGCTTAATCTGTCTATTTTTACCTGAAGGAATGAAAGGAAGGGATGAGGTAATGCTTTTCCTGTCCATCAGGTGGGCACCGGTGCATGGGAGGCTCTTCGGTTTGTGCGTGTAGCGCAGAGGCTTAGCGCCACCATCTGGACTGAGTGCAGATGACAATCTAAACTGCCTATACTTTCTACATATCTCTGAAGAAATTAATGTAAGCAGATCGAGATACAAGGTTCCTTCCCATTATAAATATTGAATACTTTTTCCAGATTGTGAAGTTCCTTTCATTTTAATGCCATCCTTAAATCGTAAAATACAAACGTTCACTGAAGCCCATTGGATGATAAAGGAAGGAAGCCAAAGATAATGGTAGGCAATTTACTCAGGTAAACAGGAAGAAACACAGGAGAAAAGGATGACAGGAGTGAGAAATGAACAAAGTAACTTGATTTTAAAGGTATGAAGAAAGGATGAAAAATTTGAGAAAGAAGGAGCAATTGAAAAAAGAAGGGGAAATTAAGGAAGAAGAGAAAAAAGAACAAAGAACGTAAGAATATTTAAAAAATGATGGACACATTATGGGTTTAAGTTTAAATTCTTTTCTGTTTCAGAGAAGTCATATTTTGACTGAGGGAAAGCAAAGCGCCACCTGGTGGGCATAAGCAATACTACAAGTGGAAGAATTTTAAAATGTACAATAATAAAAGTCCTGAAATCAGTGTTAATGATTCCTATTCAGAAAAAGGAACGGTGACGGTTCAGTCACAGGGTAGAAAATGTCTTTTCATCACGACTTACGAAAAACAAAAAGTATCTTTTCCCCAGCTGACAAAATTGCTTTGTCAGTTGGGGAAAAGAGCTGAGATATTCTTTCAACAGTTTCCTTTTGCTAACCTTTTTTACTGCAGCGCTTTAGAAACTTCATCATCTTCACATTCTCACAGTTTTCTGCTGGTTTTAAACCGGTTCTGGGAGCATAACTGTTCTCCTTCTAAAGCGTTTAATAAAACCACCACAACAGTTTTGCTCCTTGCATAGAGCAGTTGACGTTACAGCAAAGCAACAATAACATTGCTTTTTAATTGTTCTTGTTATTTCACTGGCAAAAGTAAAGATAAGATCTGGTGTTTGCTGTACCTGAGAGATTTCTACTTGGAAGGAAACTATAAAACTGACTTCTCAAATTTTAGCATAAGAAATTATTCATCTTTTATATATACATTTTAAAAAATGCTTCTTTACACCGTAGTATGCTCTAAAACAAAAGGCAGAGAAAACCGAATGAAGACTTTCTCCTTGTCCTGCACTTTAAGGCACAGAAGTGGCAGGTGATTCACAACAGCTTGGAAGGAGCCATCAAACCAGAACATGGAGTCTGTTATTCAGTCGTCTTTGTTGTGTCCGTTGCAGTAGTTGAGTCGGCCGACGCAGCCGCGACGAGGATGATCCTGAAAACTGAGGCAGTCCACAGAGAAGTGTGGACGCGTCTCTATGAGACGCTGAAGCTCATCTAGGCCCCAGGAAGAGACAAAAACACATTCGAGAGTTTCAGGAAGTAGCCACAACGTAAAGCACAGCATGTGATTAATAAAGATCCTTTTTTCAATAAAGTTTTTACACTAGGAGGAAGTTGTTTTTGCATTGAAATTAGCATCAAACTGCAACTGAAGCAATTCTCAGATCACACAGGTTGTGTGATCAACAACTGGATGTTACTGATGGCGGGAAAAGATAAACATGACCGGAAGTGGTAATAGAGTGATGGTGAGGTATGTCTTTTAACCGACTTATCACATGGACAAACTTATTCACGTGTGATTTTAAGCTGTGTTTCTTATTCAATGGAAACGCCGCATGGTGCTAATGTCAAGAAACAGCGCAATGAAGACATGGGGACACATTGACAGAAATCGTCTCACATGGTTTCAATTACGCAACGTACCTGAAAATGCTGCATATTAGCACAGTCAGCACCGACAGTTTTCAGTGCGTCTCTCAATGAGGCTTTTATTACATAAAGTCCCAATAAAAACAGTGAAGTAAATCATTTGTAAGGCAAAAAAACAACGTCTTACCATAAGTGATCTTCGCTGTGTGTTGAGCTTCAAGTTCAAAGAACAGAGGGGAAAGCTCCACTTCCTTTACGCCCATCATTATTTCGAAGATGACAGACAGATCGTCTCCTGTGACTCCCCCGCTGTCGTCCTCATACAGCTGCAACACGACGACGGGTCGTTTTAGCACAGTGACCCAAACACAAATGCCGGCAGCACCACACCGAGGCTGCTGTTCTCACCTGGAAGGCCAGCTTTAATGTGTCCATGGGTTTATGAGGTCTGTGTACAGTAGACAGAGCGGTGACGTAGTGTCTGACGTCTATCTTTCCATCTCCGTCCTGATATAAAAAGGCGAATTTAGTCCAACGTAAAACAGGAAGTGCAGCACATCTGGAAGGTATTCGCAACGCTTCACTTTTTCCACATTCTGTGTTGGAGCCTTATTCTAGATTTTGTTCTTTCCTCAAAATTCAACACACTGATACTCCGTTATGATGGTATGTTTGCCAAGGTTGCAATAGTTTGGGGCTTTTTATTATAGTTTTGTTTCATTGTGACTTTTTGTTTGACTAATTCAGTTAGTTTTAATTAGTTTTTGCTAATTTTTTTTTATTAGTTTCTATCTTTTTTTTTTTTTTTAATTAAAACAGTAGCTGTAAGTTTTTCATACTTTGACCTTTCTGAATTCATCCATCCATCCATCCATTTTCTGACCACCCTTCTCCCTAACGGGGTCGGGAGCTGCCGGCGCCCATCTCCAGCTGCGTTCCGGGCGAGAGGCGGGGTACACCCTGGACAGGTCGCCAGTCTGTCGCAGGGCAACACAGAGACAAACAACCACACACACTCACACCTAGGGAGAATTTGGAAAGACCAATTAACCTGACAGTCATGTTTTTGGACTGTGGGAGGAAGCCGGAGAACCCGGAGAGAACCCACGCACGCACAGGGAGAACATGCAAACTCCGTGCAGAAAGACCCCGGGCCGGGAATCGAACCCAGGACCTTCTTGCTGCAAGGCAACAGCGCTACCCACTGCGCCACTGAGCAGCCCCCTTTCTGAATTCTTCACCTAAAAATTAACCAAAGTATTGAACGGTGATTATTTGTGCATCGATTGGGTAATGAACACTGAGCAGAAGGTACCGATTTCAAAAAATGTATTCAGTTATTATTGAACAACCAACTGCCTGGTGTTTTCCCTCCATTTTGGCAATTTCACATTAGTTTGAAAGTTTAATGAATAGATTCATCAATACAAAAACACAGGATACAGCTACATCTTTAATTTCAGTATGTTGTAGTTTTATAAACGCACAACGTAGTTCCACTTAGTTATAATTTTCCTTCTATTCTATTACTGGTTCTATTTAAGTTAATGAAAATGTTTTCTCAATTTAAATTTTTGTTACTTCATTAGCTTTAGTTAACGTTAATAATCTTTTTACTCACTCTTGGTACGAGGAAGAAAATTTCTATCCTTTATTTGCCTCTAGATTATTTGTGATTCTCTTCAGTTACAAAAACCTCTGCATGCTCTGGACACTCATTGATATTTGAAGTAGATTAATTTGCCTCTATCCTTCCACACTGACCTGATGGAAGAGGTTGTGGACTAGTCTGAGCGTGTCTGTAACTGGAAGGCTGAGAAACTGGGCAAAGTCCTGCAGTCCCAGTCTGTCCCCCTGCAGCTTGGCGGCCCGTCTGGCCTCCTCTTGCAGTGGGTCGCCTCTGCTCCCCGACTTTAACCTGCCGTTATGAGAACAAGAGGGGAAAAGCTCTGACACACACACCTTTCTGAGCACGTTTTTATTTCTGTTTCAGATTTTGGTTTTGCCATTATCGGTAAGGGTGACGAATGGATTATTTGAAACTAGAAATTTCCTGAAGAAGGGGCCTGCCACATCGGTTGGCACTCAGCGTTCTGATGCTAAAAATTAGCATCAATGCTAAGCTTGGCTAAGAAATTACAAAGTATTATGTGGAGAATCAAAAAAATGTTCACCAACTTGGACTTGCACCATTCAGTATGTTAAAATGCTAGCAAAAATATTAGCAAAAATTAGCCAAATTGCTAATGTTAGCGTGAATACTCTCAGTAGCATGTGGAGCATCACTAGCATGTTGTCTGTAATTGACTTACGCCATTCAGTATACTAAACATGGGTAATAAGTAAGAGAAATAGCTAATACCTCATTTAAGGTAAAAGGCTAATGCTAATGCACTGCCTTCTTGTGCAAGGCAGTACCCTAACCCGAGAGTAAAAGATGATGCTGGCTAATCTAATTGCACTGCTTATGGCAGTGCACTAGTGTGAGGCAGTAAAATGCTAATGTTTGTGCTAATGTTAATGCACCGTCTTGCTGTGCAAGTCAGTAACACTAATCCTGTGTGTAACAATGGCTGGTTAAAATCAGTTATAAAATGCCAAAACAAGTAATTATAAAGACCAGCTCATTCCTCAGAGTTCTGTAAAAACTACAGTGATGCGTTTTTGTAGTCCCAATCAGCTGCTCAGCCCTGTTCTGTTCTGTTGCTATGGTAATTAATCCTCTGCTAACTGTTGTGTGTGAGACAGAAAGGTGGAGAAAGAATTTGATCTTTAAGTATCAGTTTAAACTGACACTTAAAACTGGGTGTCAGTTTTAAGTCAAACTGACACCCAGTCCGAACAACTCCTTCCCATTCAGGAACCGTGATATGTATCGGAAAACTGTTTGAAGCGTATGAGAGGGCTATTCGTCGTCTCCAATGGTCCCACGATTCATATCTGTACATCACTCACAGTAATAACAGCAATGAGATGAAAATGGTGTGCGCTGAGGTTTGAAATTTTTCAGAAATACATTAAAGTCAATCTGGCTGAGCTTGTGGAAATCCAGTCCCATGACTTCACTCTGAAGCACCTTGACAGAAAACCGTAAGCCCTAGGAACATTTTGAAAACATTTTACCGGAGCAGGCATGCATATCAATGTCATGACCAAGTTTGATACCGATAGGGCGGTATTTGTGGGTGTGACGGCGATTTCAAATTTTATTTGGGGTCAAAATCGCAGTCTTTCCCACTAAATATTAAAATGGCATATTTCATATGGTCCTAATCAGCTGCTCAGCCCTGCTGTGTTCCGTTTCATGGAAATCCATGAAAACAACGTCAATTACACTATAGTTTGGGCAGTTTGTAACTGCATTGCTATGGGCAGGCCCCAATAGGCTCTTTGCACCTCAGCTTCCGCGTTCGGGGAAAAACGGCTCAATTGTTTCCGATTTATAGAAAATGGTACTTTACACTGGGCGTCTGCAGGGATTTTCCAAGGTAACAATTAATAATGTACATTGATTCGAAGCCCCAACAAGAAGCCGGAAAAAGGTTTTAAGATGTTCGCCTTGTTATACATTCACAAATACAAAGGTGAGTTTTACTTTCTTTAAACTTTGTGGCTGACATTAGTTTTAGCTTATGCTAACAGGCAATATTCTCTGACATTTTTCTTATAAAAATATGCTATTTAAGTATCTAAACATTTCTCATCCATTCTAACGGACAATGTTTGTACCTTATTTTCAAGTATATTACGTGCGTTTATCGTTAACGACAATAAACGCGGGCGGGGGGCAGATTACGGTTTCGAAGCCTGATGAAGCACAACAAGCCCGTACAGCAGAGCAGCTCTGGTGTTGGAGTTCTAGTTCAGCTGACTGTTCAGGTTCAGAGTAGTTACTTTTAGAAAAATATGACCATGTTGCTTAAGGTCTCTGTGTTATTTTGTTTTATTACTTTTGCATGCTTCTTGTGAAGGGCTCAAATAGGACGATGTTTACGGCAGCGTGTACAGGCGGATCAGTTGCTCGGCTGTCTGGCTCTGCTCTCGTTCCCAAACACTCGTTCTTTCAGGCTGAATACAGCAGCGATTCAATGGAAATAACACAGGACGGCTCCTTTACCTTCGTCTTTAGGCTGAGGAACCTGATCCGCAGTGAAGGCTGCAAACTTTGTTGTATGGCGTTAGCTTTAACTGGTAGCGACGAATATTTACAAGCCACCGTCTTCTTAATTCTGGACCGCTTGGAAATCCATGAAAACTTAAACATAAGTGCATAGTATTGTTTTATTTGTGTCTTAAGTACGACTTTGTCTTTTATAGCAGACATAGTAACTGAAAGCGGAAAAAAGAGAGCCACATTTGCGCATGAGGTTGTGACGTCAGCGCGGCAGGTGCAAAGAGCCCATAATCATTACCTGGACTAAACGGTGAAAAAAAACATACCCAGAGAAATAATTCAGCCAAAACCATTCAGACATACATGTATATTTAAGATAAAAAAAACAAAACAAACAACAAAAAATACACCTGGTGACAAAACCCAATAAAAAAAACTGTTAAAGAAAATCTATTTTCTAATGTAATCTAATGTAATCTAATGTAATCTAATGTAATCTAATCTAATCTATCTAGTGATAGCAGAAGATGCTGCAGCAACACTGTAAACAGTAACATGTTTTCAGTCAAAATACGGTACAACACGCATCTTCACGACTGACGACTGGCCACATTTTATTCCTCCTCGTAACCAACATAACAGCCGGGTCTTTGATATTTATGGATCAGTGAAATGGACGGACTTCTCTTTATGGGTCGTTTTCAGAGTAGAAGTTTAGTGGTCAGTGCACTATTTGCTAACTTCCCCAGACAGGGAAGTTTCTTCATTGAGATCAGAGAAATCGTCTTCTAACCCCTGTTTCTTCGAAGCAAAAGCTGTTTAAACACTCTCACAATCCTTCTCTACGCCAGTTGTCTCTTCAGTAGTACTGAGTTTTCCCCGGTCAGGGAGGTTTGCTTTTCAGCAAGAGGAGGATTGAAAAGATAATCATCAAAGACATATTCTGTGCAGTCGTCCTGATAGCTACTTGTTTCAAATTTGATGTGAGAAAGCAGTTTATTGAAAACTTTTCTCACTCCTGTGGTGATTAAATATCCTGCGCCAAAAGTAAGTGGTAAAAACATTGTAACTAAAACTTCTTCCATTGTAGAAATTCTTCCAAAAACAAAGTGCCAAGGGTCAGAGTCGCTTGTCTATCTGATGTGTTGAGATGGAAGTGTTTATAACTGTAGATGTTCTTTGATCTGTGCTCTCTTTGATCTCTGCAACGTGCCTGTTGATTACTTGGTGAGAAACACCTGAATATCTTAGCTTGCAAAAGTAAAGTTCCAGTAAAGGCCCTACGACTGTGTGTTTCTCTCCATCCACCAGCAGGGGTCAGTGTTTCTCCACTTGGATCCTCTCCCCAGCCCGTTCAACAGGTCCGCTCTCTTTCTCCTCTGCCGTCACTCACCCCAGTCGGCCCAGCAGCTGGTTGAAGTGCAGCAGGCTGGTGCAGTCGTGTATCCTCAGCGGGCCGTGTGACAGGACGATGTCCCGGTCGTCGAAGGACAGGTCTGTGAGGGGAATCTCCAACGCCCTTCCAGGACGGAGCGCACGTTTGAACATCCGTGAGACGGACAAAAAGGAAAGTGGGTTTTAAACTCGACTCAAACACAAGCAGATGACCCGTCTCCACGGTGTTTGTGCAAAAACACGGCCGCACGGGAACTCACTCGGCCATGAGCTTCCTGACGTTGCTGGCGAACAGAGCGGGGTTTCCCCTCTCCTCCTCTGACGGGTGATAGATGGGTAAATACTGCAGAGAACGGCGAGAGGAGGTGAGCCGCAGTGTAATCACAGCACGCCGAGAAAAGTGTCGCTTCTTAAACGCTTACCTCGATCTCGATGGAGTTATGAGGCTGACACAGAGTGAGCCATAAAATCTTAAACCTGATGAAGAAGAAAACATAAATAAGTAACTGGCGTTTCGTAGCGTTTGTGTTCATTTTGACAGGAAACAGGTTACTGGTGTTTCTAATCACAAATGCAGTCAATCAAAAGTATTCACACCCCTTCCTTTCTCATGTTTTGTCACATTATGACCACAAAATGAAATGACGTCTTAGGAATTGATGTAACTGTCACGAAGTGGCGCATTAATGATGAAATGTGATAAAGTTATGGGTTGTTTCACATATAAAAATCTGACAACTGTGGCGTATGATTGTATGAAGCCATTTGAATTCTACTGAAATTTACTGCAAATAGTCCAACATTGAAGTAAAAGGAGTTGCAGGTTGTGGTTCTGATGCAAAAAGGTTCAAGAGTGAAAACTTCTGCGCTGTAACCAATCATACGCAGATCCGTCAGGAATCATTATGCACAGGTAGAAACTCACGCTCCAGGGCCGCGCCACGTCCACGAAACAGTGTCCTGCAGAGACGGAAGAAATATGTTACGACACATACAACAGGATCGCTTTTCACCAGTTATTCAAAACCTTTGAAAATTATATTGCTCCTCTTGCTACATTTAGCATGGTACCAGCAAATGGTAGCCGAAATTAGCGAGGCAAATAAATAAACAAATAAGGCTGGCAGCTGTCTCGAAAGTCAGGACGGCGACTAAACGGAGAAGTCGAAACAAAAACACTTTCGAGGGAAGCGGACATACAAACCTCGGTAATACCAGCCGCATCATTTATGAGCGCGTGAGGAGCGGCGCCGGAGGCGACGGCGGGGGAGGAGATGTGACACCTGTCGGGGAGCGTGAGCGCGCGAGAAACAAACGGGTGAAATATCATCCCGTTGTGAACACGAAGTCGGTCGACACGAGGGGAAACGCACCCTGACACGACAAACAGTAGGCATCGCATCGGAGGAGGCTCGGAGCGCACGAAGCGTGAGGTCACGGTCAGACCGGGTCGCGGGTCTGAAGGTCACCATATGGAAGGATGAAAGAAGACGCTCACCAGTTTGTTTGGGTATCGCAGCACCACTGGCTGCACTGGGAGTCCTGGGATGAAAGCACCTTTTAAACACAAAAATGAGAGAAAATTAAGAGTAAGAACACAAAAAAAAAAACCATCCTCAACCACACAGGATTGGATTAACCTGCTGGCAGACGGCTTCCCTGTTGGGACTTTAATGTATCCTGATGATGACAGACGAGCTCAACAGCTACATGCAGTATTAATGGCTTCAGGAAAGACCTTTCCAAGGTTCTGTGTGCCTTTTGAAGGCTTTATTATGTGAAAATAAACAGTCAAACAGGCTACATGTATAATTCATCTGCAGGTCTTTAATAAAAGATATACAGTAACAATCATTTTTCACCTAAATCTCATATAACAACACAGCTACGGTTTCCTCATCTCTGTTCACCACTGAGGTCAAAGCAAAAGGCAAATGCATTTGTTAAATATATTCAAGCCTTTTGCTTTATCATCAAAACAAAATGGTTCTCAAAATTAACAACTGAAAGTGAAGGAAAACCTCTTGAGTTGAAGACAGGACGTAGAAAGCAAAAGCACATTTAGCCAAACGCGCAGTCAAACGCCACACATCGCTGGTGTGCTGCACCGAGAGACAAAACAGGAGGAGACATGTCCAGAGAGGACTGGAAGCACACATCAGAAAGATCAAGCTGGCTTTAACCCACGTATACACAAACACAACGAGAGCCGTACCGACCCACAGGGCTTACCGGGAACCGCTGAATAACAGACTGGAAAAAAGGGGATTAGAACGAGCTGGCATCAGACAATAGCTGACCACATAGCACCCCTCGTGTGCCCACACATACACACGGACGGTAGCGGAAACAACAAGACTGATAAAAGAAAGCAAAGGGTCGGACTTTTATGTTCCAAAGCAGCAGGACACCAAACGTCCCCCGCCTGCTGGGTTTAATTTGTTCTGACATAAACGCCGGGAAATGGTTGCAACAGAGTCAGAATCCATTCACAAATAGTCATATAAAGTCCAAACAAACTCTGTTGAAAAGCCGTGCAGAGGGTGTCTGTGGTAATGCAGACACACCCATTACTGGCCATCAGCCAGAACACCAAACAAAAACGGTTCGGCTTTGGTTTGCGCAGTAAATGCATCACCTGCTGCTCTGGACGAAAAACAAAACCTACTCCTAATGTGACAACAGAGATGAATATTTTCTGTTTTACACCTATGGATAAGAGTAAATCAATCTTGTACAGAAAACATACCAGCCTTGAATAAGATGAGACCCGACCTGTTGGTGCATGTCCCCTCAGGGAATATCATGATCTGGAACAAGGAATTTTACATTAATATAGTATACACGTAAAAACAGGGGAAAACATTCTTTAGTTTCTTTGATTGCATTTGAAGTTCGACTTGTGTGTGTGCGTGTGTGTGTGTGTGAATCCAACACCTGGGGCCACTTTCCTCCAGACTGGGCTCTTCGTTTGATCTCCTCAACAGTTTTTCTCCTGGAGTGCTGATCCGACCGGAATACCAACACGGGCCTGATGTAGCTGATCAGAGCTGGGGGAGGCCATGATGAAGAGATGCATTTTAGAAGCCAATATGAGAGAAAGAAAAAGAAAATCTAAATTATTAAGAAGGAAAACATGTGGTTAGAAATGTAAGAAAATGCAGCAAAAAATACTGCAAGGACCAAAAGTCTATCAACATACATAATTATTGATTAAATTACATTTATTTATTGAATATATTGCAGGTAATTGCTTGTTATTTATTTGTTTATATCTAGTCATTTTGAACTATTCACTATTATTCACTATTCATTATTCATTATTTGCAAACTTTGTATTTATCACCTAAGATGGAGTAGCTTTCAACAAATAAGCAATTCCCCTTGGGGATCAATAAAGTCTATTCTTTTCTAATATATTTCTAATATCTAATAAAAAAAAAGAGAGATTTAAGTTTTACGCTTTTTTTGTGCCAATTTTGTATCCAATTACTCAATTAATTGGCAGACTAATCGATTACTAAAATAATTGTTTGTCGCAGCCCTGAGGACGTGTAAATGCGTTGAGACTAGATTCTTTAAATCTAGCAGATTTCCATACAAACACTGATCTCGTCTCCCCTTTTTGCATTGTTTCTATTGTAGAGCATGAAAATGACAATGACTCACTGCCCCAGACTGGGATGCTGCGACTCTCCAGCTTGGTGACAATGGAGCACATGGTCATGGTGACTGGGATTGCGTCAAAGTAGGAGGAATGGGGGGCTACGGTGAGGATGGGAACCTCAGAAGGCGGCGCTCGCTCCCCTTTCACTTTGATCCAATGGAAACCACCGCAGAACCACATGGTTCGCATAATGACCCGAAGACAAACATCTATTATTCTGACAAAGCAAACGTTTTATGCATTAATTTCTTTTTGTCAGCTCTACAGACGTTGCAACCCGCCTTGGATAAATGTCTCTTACTGTACCATCTCGCCCCAACACACCTCCTCCACCACGACGGTGGATCAGGGACGAGCTCAGAACGTCCCAGCGAAGCCGTGAAGGCGAAAGGCCACGCCAGCAGCATGAAGAAAGAGACCAACAGCAGCCGGACTGGAAAAACTGTGACTGACATGAATCCGATCTGGAGACGAGAGAGAAAAAGACACAAAAATACAAATAATCAACAAGTTACTGCTGTGCCGCCACTCGGTGTAAACCCAGCGCCTTGCAACAATGTTCACACCTGACCAACTTTTCACATTCCTGTCATAACACGACCTCAAACGGCGACTTCAGTTTTGTCCAAGCTTGTTTCATTGGTTTGTTCTTTAAATGATTCTGTTGTGTCACATTTACATTGGTTAATCAGACATTTATTTATCAGACAATTATTCCATTTGTTCATGTCAAGTGACCTTTCAGTGACCTTGTAGGTTGTTTTTTTTTTGGTCCTTAAACACTTTTGGCCATATGTGTAACTTTTTGTGTTCTTTGGTATGAGGACCTTTGCAAATGACTGCAGATAGCTCAAACTAAATGTGCATGTCACATTCGTATATAGCAGAGAAATGTGGCTGCGTAAATCTGGAGGGCGAGGAGGAGGAGACTCGCATTCCATCTGGACCTTCAGGAAGGAGCAAATACTCATCCATCAACAGACACCTTCCGACGCCATACGTTTTGAGCATGCTGATCTTCAAGTATATCACAAATTTAGCTTAACACAACAGTCACATTAAATCTTGTTGGGGCAGATAACATGCAAGTAACTCAGAAATACCGTCAATCTGTTCAGCCTGACTCTTTTCCAGGATGTTTACTAGAAGTTGCTGCAGTTACAAACACTAAAAAGTACTGTAAGTAAAAACAATAAGGCCAGATACATTATTAATGCTAACCCTAGATCAAAACTTACTTCTTGGGATCACTCATACTAATTTGAATAGTGTTGCCAGGAATAGGTATGTGTGGGTGTCCATTTTGGTCCTGCTATCCCCTGGACCAGTGTTTCATTCCAGTCCTTAGGGATCACTGCCCTGAGTACTTTAGATTTGTTCTTTTTCAGAACACTTGATTCAGATGATTGACAATAAACAGATGAACCCTTTGCTGTACCTCTTTTGAGCTAAACTTAAAGGCTTTGCAAAAGAAAGTCAAGTACTAAGCTCTTGAGCGAATGCTACTTCATAAAGCCCCTCTCCTCACCTCCTGAAAAATCCCAGATTTTAACAATAGCATTGTCTAGGACTGGACTGTGAAATACAGCAAAATATCTATTTCAACTGTCCAAAAGCACATGTTGATATTCCCTTTGATTTAAAGCATTCCCCAATTTTAAACAAATTTAAATTAAGCCACAGACTTTGCAAACCACCTGTTTTGAGTTTAATGCCTGCATGTTCCATGAAGACTTTGCATGTTATAGTGAAACGAGCAATGATCAGGAACTAAAACACATCCCTGGTGCAATCCCCAAAGGAAGGGTGACCAAGTTGGAGGAGTTTGTCTTTCCACAGAGACAATCACAGACAGTTCAGCTCTGCAAACTTTATGGCTGCAAAGGACATCAAGGTTTCATAGATGTATGTTTTTCTAGCACGTGATGTACTCTTTGGTCCTCAAGGGACACGGAAAAAGATCAGGTAGAAGTGACACTCCCATCACTTGAATAAGTAAAAAGATGAATCCCTTGTTCCACTGAGCTTACCACATCAAGGCAACAAAGAGGGTTTTTTTCCCCCCAAAAGGCAGGCCCTCTGGCAGTGACGTTTTGCCCCACAGTGTTGCCTTTTTTTAATGTAACATAAGAAGTAGCCGTAGCAGAAACCCGCTGTCATTCCTCGTCTGTTTCGGTGTGATGAAACAGACGTGGTGCCGTCGATAAACTACCAGAGTCCCAGCTTGCTGAGTAAATTCAGACTGTGACATCTCTGGCTGATTGCCCTCCCTCAGTTCAATCTTCTCATCTCCCACTCCGATTGCTCTCTTCCCCTCTTTACACCTTAAAGGATCTCAAGTCCCTAGAGACGTCCTCTCCTCAACCATCAGCCCATCAATCCCTCACTCCCCGACTCCATCTGCTCCACCACATGTTCATCTATCTCTCTGCTCTCCTCCTACTTTGGAATGACGCGCTTGTTGTCACCGCCCCTGGGAGTTGTATCTAAGCTCCTCTTCCTTCCTCTGCCATCTTTCCATTCTTCGTGATGCATGTGTGGATGTGGAGGACCCAGGTGCGGGCTTCAGGGCTGTATTAATAAATAAACACCACCGGGTTGATTTATGAAGCTCGAACCCTACCCGACTTGCCACCCCTCCCCGCTCCCTGCGGTTGTGCGTCATGGTTGGAGCTCGACAAATCCGTCAGGGGTGCTCCGCTTGACATTTTCTCTGGAGGTGGTAAAAGAGTGAGCCGGGGCTGAATTTTATAGGGAACAGATATCAAAAGGCTTATTTGGAATTCGCAATAATAACACACTTATACACGTTTAGCAGCCTCTTAGAATCAGAACGTCAGCTTTCAAGTTCAAGAAAAACTGCTTTTCCTGTTTTTATGTTGCAAATCCCAACAGCAACGTTGAGCTCAGGGCCCAGCTGTAAGAAACATTTTCTTTCCTTTCTCGCTTGACAATATTTATTTTCCAGTGGGAATAAAGGAAGCATCAAGTTCTCCAGAAGTTCCTGTAAACACCAGCGAACTCAGACTCAAACAGATGGTTTGGCTCCCAAAATCACAGAGGAAATGTTACAATGGAACTAAGGGTTTGATTCTGTGCCTCTCTGCTCTTCCTTTAGACTCCGGGACCTTGGTGTCTTTTTTCCTTCCACTCAACTTTCCATTAACGTTCACATTTCGCATATTGTAATCAGCCAGATTATTTGGTAGTCACCTTCTGTGCCTTAAGCTCCTAAAGAAGGAATACAGTGATCGCCTGGTGGGTCATGGGGAAGTCAGCAGTCTTCCCCATGATTTTGTAGGCCATAGTGTAATTTATCTGCTTTTGTAAAAATCCCTTTTTCTCTTCCGTAATATTACAAAAAACTAAAAGGACCTCTTGTGATCCACACACAACATCAACCGTGTGTTAACAGATAACTAAGATATCAAGTCAGAAACCTAACATCCAAACAAATGAAAACATCTCTCAAGAACCGAGCAGAACATGTTATTCTCGGATGAAACTGAACAGACATTTAGGGGCTCAGTTCAAGAAGGAGTGTTTGTCGAAAAGCAACATAAACATCCCTAAATACCACGGCATCCGCATTGAAACATAGCATGAGCATCATGCACAGGGGTTAGTTTTCTCCAGGTTAAACAGAGGTTTGCAAAGGTGGAGGAAGTTTTCAGGTCTGGAAACCATTTAACTCCTCCTGTTTTCCCTAATCAGGACAGGGAAGGAGGAACAAAGCCCAGGAATATGAGCTGAGAACAATCTGGAACGTGTAATGACTCGACCACGTCAAATGTTTCTTGATATTGTCGACATTTTTAAATGCTGAACATGGCCTCAGATGTTTCCTTTCGGACTCTCGGGACGTGACAGCGCTGCTGAAGATCTGCGTGATCCAGCTGCACTCACTCTTACAGCGCCTGACAAAAGACTTTGTGGCATTTAACTTTTCCATCTACTTCACAACCACAAACTCCACTTATTTAGTCTGGGTTTCATTCAGCCGGCCAAAGCAAAGCAGCGCATTTAATTATTATTTCCCTCATATATTTATTTACGGTTTATTTTCTAATTTATTTAGTTTTTATATTTTTAAGTTGATTTTATCGTCATTTCTGGCAGGTTCAGTCCTGTTTTTAGTCTATTCTTCATCGGATAACTCAAGCTGGCTCAGATTACACCAAGAGCATCTGTAAACATAAATTTTCCCGCCTTGACTCATTTTGATTTAGGTCTGGACTTTAACTAGGCCATTCTAGAAATAAAAAAAAATGCCTACATCCCTCTTTTTCACCTTAGCATGATGCTGCCACCACATGGAGTTCTGTATGTGGGTCAAAGAGCTTTTACTGTTGGTTCTAGAGAAGTATATATGAAGCCTCAAGTTATTAATACAATGGGAAAATTTTGATTTTAAGTTATTTTTATTCAACCATAGAGTTTGTATTTGACATAAAATATGACAGGCATAAAAAAAATAGTTTAAATTGAGAAAAACAGTTTACATTTTTCTATTTATATTAAAACCCATGTTGAATGCAATTCTTTTTTCTTGGATTTTTTTATTTATATTTGCTAATAAACTCCAGGTCTCTGAGGTTGGAAGGCCTCCCTGCCGTCACCCTAATCGTCCTGCACCGGTTCTCTTTCAGGTTTAAGTCGAGTCTCTGCAGTCAGAAGGAACAAGCTGGTAAAATTAAAAGCACTTTCATTTAAAAGGTCAAACTACAGGGCTGAACTCGTACTGTAATCTCTTCAAAGACGAAAACAGATGTAAATGGTAAAAGGAAAAGTTTAGCTTCTTCTCCTTATCCTCACCATCTTGTTTGTTTTTGGCATGTTGGCGTGTTTACATGCAACTCCACACGTGTGGGCAAGTGGAAAAACAGCTTTGGAAAGCCGGTGGCAGGAGGTGTGAAGCAGACACGTGATGGCTGAGCTGCTGTCAACTGTTAGCAATCATCTCCTCCAGGCCTGAACGGAAAAAAACGACCCATTCCTGGCAATAACGGAGGAAAGGGGCGGCAAAAGCATCCTGCAAGTCGAGGGAAAGTGGCCAAAGCCTGCAGCAGGGTTTTTCTGCTCATCTCAGCAGAGCTAGGGGAGGAGCGATACAATTATCTCACAATGCGATATTCTAATCACGATACGATATACATCACAATATTTGTCAAACGATACGATTCGATGCACTCTTACAATTTTCTTAAAGATTTTAGGACAGAGTGATTTTAGTGACATTTTGTGTTCCATAGACTTGGATTTAATTAACTGAAAAAGCACCAACTACATCATACCTGACTCTGTTTGGACAGAGCCCAGCAGTCTACAGCTGGACAAAATGAATCAAAGATCCAGTGAGAAAATTAGTTTCTGTCATTTAATTCATGTGGATTTGACATTAAACTCAAAGTTTCAACAGTGATCCAGGAGCTGAGTGAGGAGATTATCAGCCTCTAGACTCTCAATATGCAAATAATGGCACTTACGTTTTTCTTATGGACAAACTGTGGCTGCATTTTGGAGTAAAAAAAAAAAAAAAAGTATTTTGGATTCTAGGGAAAAGTCTTTTCTACCTTGGATTCCAGAGTTAGCCGTGCCTGTAAGCCGGGCTTTTATTTTGTATGCCTGCTACTTTGAACATCACTTTAAAGACGCAGCTCGAACAAAAATGTCTCATAATTTCACCCTGTAGTGCCTCACCCCTTAGTGATTCACTCCTTGCAGCTGTGCAGCGCCGCCATATCTCTACTTGGATCTCTGAGTAGTCGCCTCTCAAATTGCCAGGATCTCATCGTACTCTCAGTTTCTGTTATTAATATGAATTATTAATATGAATGATTGAGCCGCCATCGTCATCACTGCAATACCTGAGGCTGCAGGTTTCCCCCCTTCGTTTTCCAGCTCGAAACAGAACCACTGCATGCTGCATGTTCATTATTCAGGTAATCCTTTACACACAGAACAGAAACCACGAAGCTAAAAACTAATTACGAAGTGGATGGCCACTAGTTGCTCCAATATCCAACCTTTGCATTAATTTCGCCATCTTCCTTTATTCTCACTGCTTTTGCCACTACTCCGTTCCGCTTCTCGTTCATGGTTACTTTTTGAACGTGGGAGGCGGAGTCTTGCAGCAGCAAGACTCCGCCTCCCACAAGACTGTATGGGCTCATGCACCCCAACGTTTTAAGGTCTCGATACTCGTGGATAAAAAAATTGATATCTTCCAAGGGTGGAAAAAAAAAAAAAATCGATAAATATTGTAGAATCTATATAAAATAAAGCCCTAAGCATAACGGTTGACTTTTAAAGGATCGGTTTTTGTCAGCGTTACAGCCAACTTGCTGAACATTTGCACTTGCTGAACATTTACACAATCCACTCAGAGGGAAAATTTACTTCTCTAAGCTTGAAGCAGAACTTTATTTCTCCCTGTAAAAGGAACTGAACTGTGAAAAGCTGTTTTATTTAAATTTGCATGGAAGTTGATGCAGTTCCTCGTTTACTGAACACACATAAATGATGTGAGTTCAGGGGATCGGGAAACCAGGAGGACGATCTTTGTTGTATGAGGACTTCTTTGAAAAAAAATCATGAAAGATGAAATACGTTAAAATGTTATCAGGAACAAAATTTAGAGTAACGAGTTTCAGATTCTTCCCTAAACAGCCATTCTATTATTCTCTTGAAAATCATAGTGAAACATTTAACAGTGAGAATCAAGTAAGACAGAAGATGTATCCCCAGTGTCTTTCTACACATAGATAGTTGGATTTTCTGTTATATTCTAGGAGAATTACTCAGGAGATGATAAAAGTCAGCCTAATAAAGCTAAGAGTGTCAGTCTGTGGATATTTTCAGCAGGTGCTCAGTTAAAATCAAATGCAAATATGGTAAACTGATGTTAAACTATGGCTGTACCTTCATCCAGGAAGCGAGTGGTATCTGGGGTCCCGGTGAAACCACAGGTTTCAGATAAACCTCTGGCAGTTAGATTATGACTGACCAAGTCCTGATTCCAGACCATAAAAAGCAGCTAACAGTGAAGCAGCACAGGTATCAGCTGGTTAACAGTGGATTCAGGTAACAGCAGTGCATTTTTCACTTTTCCAGACTCAAATTGTAGGGTTGTTTTTCCTCCCAACCTTTTCCATAAAAAGGTTTCCTCAATTTTTGGCACTTGAGGAAAAAAGATTTACCTCAAAGTACAGGAAAGTAGATTATACTATCTGGATTTATCGCCAATCATGAGAAAACTCCATGATTCAGCAGAGTAGTAAAAGCCAGTTCGCTTTTTTTCCCCTTCAGACTGTAACGCTTAGACTTGCCAAACTAAGATTGTTTTCTTCGAGCACAGTTTGTGAGCTTTGATTCACCGATTAGGCTTTTCCTGGTTCACACTGATTTTCTTTAGCGATGAAATGTCGACTCTATTTTGGAGCAACTCAAGATAAATTTTTTCCAATTTACCCCAAGGACCGAATCGCATAAAGGAGAAACTAGTGAGCTGTGCTTGACTTGATAGTGGTAGCAGCTTTGAATTACAATTGAATTGAATTTGAAGCTGCAGACCTTGTTTACTTTATTGAACTTAAAAACTGTGCATCAACGTAGGGGCTCCTGTATGACGCATTGATAGAGCTATACGTCTTTATGCACTGAATAAAAGGGATGGGTGATATGAGGTTAAGATTTTGTGGCATTTGATGTCAGGGGAAAAAAAATTATATTCGGCAAAATTGGACTTGGCAGGTCGGGCTCTTCAATGACCGGTGATCGTCCAAAAAAACTGCCATCTGTGCACCGGTCATCCTTATAGACGCTTTAGTGGAACCAACGGCTGAGAACATTGTAAAAACTGTACAACTAATTGGAGTCTATTTTTGGCATTATCCAAATTCTCATTGTAAGATTTATTTTTCACAATAACGTTAAATGCTCACCCCTACAGAATAAATCGAGCTTTTTTAAAAAAAAAAAAAAAAAAAAAAAAAGCATTATTTGGACTATCACGTATGTAACATTCAATTTCAATTGTACTTTATACCAGTTTATGAATATAGATTCTGTTTTAATGGATCTTGTTGGTAATTGAATTAATTTTGACAGTGATCAACAACAGGTCCAGTTGAAGCATTGCATCTTCCTATTCGCTCTGGAACTTTCTCAACCATCGTGGAAAGTATCTCAAAACTGACTATAAAATGGGGTTATTTTCACATCGAACCTTTTCCACTGATTGTTTCTAGCACCATTCAAATGCTTTTTTAGCACAAATTAGAGTGCTGAGAGAGTCAGACGTTTTGTAAGTGCATTGAACACATTTTAATTCTGCAATAAAAGCCGTCCAGCTGTCACAGAAACCAGAGGAAACTAATTTCCTAGAAGGATGCAGCACTCCTCTTCCTCCCAGGCTCCATGTTGGTCACCGTTCTTTACAGTTTATTCCCGCAGACACACAAAAACTACTCGCAAAGTGTCTGTCTCCTCATACTGACACACAAGACCCGCAACGCTGGAATAATTCCAACTGCAGAGGAACAAAAGGTGACATTTTGTTAAAGAAAAAAAAAAAAAAAAAAAAAAAAAAACGTCTCACCTTTATTTTGTCTGTGGTGGAAAACTTCGGCTCGTGGACGAACGGGTTTCTGTCAGTTCCCGCACGCGGACTGCTGGGAGTCTTCATTGTTACGTGGTCTGGAAAATATATATATATATATATATTTGAAAGGAAACTTCGGTCCTGCTGGAGCTAATTGTGTCTCGAAACGCAGCGGAGAGCGTTGCCCCGCCTGCCGCGGCCGAAACTGATGCTGAGTGAGCGGAGAGCGGGGAGGACTCAGTCCGCCGCGAGCAAGTTGGGCGGCGTTACCCACGCTTCCGGTTTGACTTCTTCCAAAATAAAAGCATCGGGTTTGCTTCGTATGATCTGGCGGGAAAATTTTAAAAAAAAGAAAAAAAATTACTGTCAGTGGCGGTTAAAAAAAATTGTTCTGAATGTAATATGAGTTGTACTGTACTGCAAGGAGCTGCAAGTTTTTTTCTTTTTGTTTTGCCTTTATGTTTATACAACAGAAACATCCATTCTACAGAGAATTCAATATAATATTCATAGCAATGTTTGTCATAAATATGACAGTGGGGAAATTCAGGTATATTCAAACTGAGGTAAAATATACACACACACACACACACACGCACACACACACACACACACACACACACACACTTATATATAAGCAGAAAACATGAATTGGACGGACTGTAAGGGGGCAAATTTACAGCAAAGGAAAAACATAAAACTTTACTGCTATCAAAAATAGTACACTCAAATTAAAATGTGTAATTCAGTAGTTTTTTTTTTTAATTTACAAGATGCGTGTATTTGTGTGACAAAGGCAGCAACAGGCTTCAATAATTTTAAATGATCAGACTGCTTTTATTTTGAAAGTAACAAGAAAAGACCATATTCAAAATAAAAACAGTCTGTGAACAACTTACAGATGGCATTATTAAAATTACATGACCCAGATGCACTTACTGCTCTGCTCTTAATCTTCTCCTAGAAAGAAAAGTCTTAAAATCCTGATTGTGTGGATTAATAATTAATCATTCCTAAGTAGCATAATGTCAAAAAGTGCTTGAGAGGTTTTTTTTGGGGGGGGGGGATTTACTTTTTTTGTTGTTGCTCACACTGAATGATTAAATACACTGTTAAGGCGCACACACGTACTTTTAGTTATTTCCAGATTACAACATTGGCTTTCCTAGTTTTTATCTCTTTTATCTTTATCATCCACCTGCTGGAGCTAATTGTGTTTTTTTTGTTGTTTTTTTATGGTCCCTTTAATTGTTATTTCTTACATTTTCTGTCTCTTTACACCATCTTCAGTCGGTTTCCATTTGTAAAAGTTGAAATGCTTCTCAAGCTGACATCGACAGTCGTTCACGCCAGGGTTGGGTCTCAACTCACCGTGTCAGCTCGCTGTCAGAGTTGAATTTTGACGGATTACGGTTTTTCCTCTGGGTGGAGAGCTTTTTGATCTGATTTCCGTATTTGTCCCGAGCGTGGGAACATGCATCATGTTTCCGAGCTCCAGACAAGAGATAACTGCAGAAGCAGAACTGGCTTAATAATTAAAGTAAACACGTGAACCTACTATAATCTTCAACCAATAGAAATTAATGTTCAAGTAGATTAGAGTTCAACTTTGCAATTTACTAATGATCCTTTATTATGTGACTAATTGGATTGTTACAAATGATATGAATAGTGATGTTCATCAGCAATTATTACTGTCCTGCTTAAAAAAAAATGCAATTTCATGTTGAGTCAGTTTAGTTAGTTTATAATTGTTCATTACGTTTTAATAAACAAATTTACTAAGTCATTAAGGTGGCCGCAGGTTGCAAACCCCTCATATAATGGCAGTTTACTACAGATGTTTGCAACATAGAACTTCACCAAAAAAAAAGAACCAAAAGAAAAAAGATAAATGTACAAAGAGACATTAAATATACAATAGAACCGGTTCGACTGCAGACAAGTTCCCAGCCCGTCGTAAAATCAATAGGATTACAAACAGTCTACTACTGGAGAGTAGTAGGAGAAAGAAGCAAGCTGAGGAAAAGTCAATGTTTCCTCTAGCAGTCTGAAGTTACAGCAACACAACTACAGAGATACACAGGAAGGTTTTGAAGCCTGGAGTTAAAAACAGACGGTGTATTTGCCTGGGATTTGGTTTCACGGGAGAAGACGCGGAACCTGGTAGATCTCCTTTCAGAAACCGTTGGAGCCAAGATTAACACTTAACGTTTATCTGTTGGGAACATATTTAGCAATTTCACCTCTGATATACATTGGGGCTTGTTTATTATTAGCTATAACATAGAGCTATTTTTATGTTCACGGAACAGTGTAGAGAGCAATTAAGAGCTGGGGGAAAAATATGGATCAAGCCCATCACAACAAGAGGAGGTTTTGCCAAAACTGATTTTAAAATAAAACATAAAATCACCATTGAGGCAACAAATAGGCCGCGCAGCAACACTGAATGAACTGCAGGAATTTGCCAGAGCTGGTGTTTTGTTACATGTGACAATAATTTCTGGTATTTGCCCCATTTGGACGTAGGAGTCAAATTAGAAGGCAACAGTCTTTTCTTCCAAAAGCCACGTCAAGGTCTGGATAAAATCTCCCAAAACCTTTTGGAAGAATGTGGTAAGATTTCATAAAGTCAAACATGAAATTAGAAGCCACTTTTTCCCCCAAAAAAATCTGTTTGGGATTGGAACACCACCCATCGCCAACAGCACACACCTGGCGTGGTATGTGCTGTTGATTGTGTGATTGTCAGGACAATCGTATATCTAAATCAACAGAGGTTTTGGAACCGTCCGAGCCAGAACCCAAAACAAAAGCTGACAAAGTCTCTGAATTTACGTGAACAATCTTAGGTCACAGGGCTTTGGAGAACATTTTGAGCGGCACTTATTGCAAAGTCAAAGTTGTTGTGTACTAATGATGCTGCTAGTTGGAAAGAGCAAGCTTTTTACTAACCCGAATGGTTGCCACGAGAGACTCAAGGATTTCCAGGTATGTTTCTGATGAGGGGATATCTTCATAAGATGATGGAAAGCTCAAAAAATGTACTCTGTCCCTTCAACATGAGAGGGACAGAGTACACCCACAGTACCACACCCCAAATGTGTATCTTGTCTCGCTTTTCAAATGATTAAAAGTGAAAAGCAACACTGAAACATTAGACAGGTAGAGTATAAAAGCCTGCATCACAGGACACCTGAATAAACAGCCGCACACACGCACTCTCTAAAACAAGATGTCTGCTGTTGTGGGAAAGTGGTTTTTCAAGTCAACTAACAAGCTGAGGATGCGCACTGTAGATGTTTCCAGGTGATTGGCCCTCATTGAAGTACATTTATCTGACGCTTTGTTTACTCCACATTTGATCCGCCCACTAATTTCAGCTCTCTTTTATTTTCCACAAGACAGCAACTGTCCGTGTAAACAGACTTTGTTTGAGCCTCAAAGCCACAGATGGCCGCTATCTACAATGAAATCCTCGGCGGACCGGGTCATCGGCGCCACATCAACAGTTGGGATCAGTCAGTATTTACAGGTGGAGTCAAACCACCCTGTTAAAGTTAAAAAAAAAAAGACATCCTCAACTTGCAAGGCTATTAATTAGCATCCCACGGGGAATTTGAACGCTTTTTCACTCATTCAAAGGGTTGTAAGTTCCCTCGTAAAGTGGTCTCTAAAAGGGAGCTACTGCTGTGTGTTCGTATGTAATGCTATTCATGCGACGGTTTTATTGTTGTGTGTTCCTCCATCAGCAAATAGTAACCTTTTGGAAACTCATTCAAGCAGAGCCATGTGTACTCTTCTTGTCACCAAACATATTGCAGCCAGCTGGGTTAGCTCAACCTGGCTGCTGAGGAAGGTTCAATGCCATTCTGTGTACACCAACTGGCAGGGGGTGTAGCTACAATATTTCAGAATGAAAAAATGACTTATTATATTACTATAACAAAAGAAAATCCATTCAAGAGGAAAAAGAGTAAAAGAAAGACTGTCTTTGTTTTTTTTCTTCTTTCGTCCTGGGTTGCCATGAAAGCGACTTTGGCACCCCCTTGTGGATTAACAGTGACATAAACCCATGTAAAAAAAAAATGTGTCCCTTACACATTTCTTCTGCTTTTGCTATTTTTGATACACTGATAGTTGCAGTGTATTAAACTATATATAGTTTCTATATATAGAAACTGTCGCTATGTCTTGACAGCATATGAGACAGATAATCTGTAAATAACTGGAGCCCCTCTGCCTTTTCTCAGCGCTAAATGGAAACAACCAATCAGAGCCAGGAGGCGGGTATTAGCACTGTCAGTCATGCTAGTGCTTCTCTCCCTTCTCATGACTGAAAAAAAAAACTTTAAAAAGTGCTTTATGAAGTCACAAAAATGTTCAAAAGTGGAACACTGAAGTTTGTGAGTGTGGGGGAAGAAATGTCTGAAAGGGCAAATAGATTCTCAAAGCGCATTTCAAGACGTCCAAATCTGAAACATAAATTGAAAAATAAGTTCCTGACATAGAACCTTCATATTTTCTATTTAATGAGTGCTTGATTTGTTTTCTTCTGCAAGGGTTACTTATGTTTACGTAAAAAATGTGAATATCTTCGACTCCTCTGCTGCTTATTAAAAGATGCCACATAAATCCCAATGACAATATCATGACAATTTATTATGACCGCAGTGATTCGGTAAATCCTTTGTACATTTCTCGGCACGCTCTCAACAGTTCAGCCCTGCCTCTGCTTGTGTCTCGGGTTCGTCTTGCAGAACACAAACAAGCGTCCCCGCCTTCGGACAAAGAAGCAGTCTTTGCAGCGCTTTTTCAGGGCCGACTTGGTCTTCATCCCCGCCGAGGGATGGGCCCCGGGGAGACGCAGCAGGGACGGAGCGCCCTGGACCGGGAGGACAGACGACGGAAGAGGCGCAACTCTGGCCGCCAGCAGGAGCATCGAGCGCGGGGCGGCAGCGACCGTCCACAGGCACCTGCACGCGCTCGCCACTGTCGTGGAGAAGGTGGGATTCAAGCGGCTCATCTGGAGAGCCTGTCGACTCAGCGAGGCAGCCAGGTGCTTCAGCAAGAGGGGACCCATGGTGACCAAGGCTGCAGAGAGATTCATGAGGAAAATTAGAGGTGAAAAGCGGTTTAGGCGAGTACAGTTTATCTGGAAAATGTGGACATTTTACACCTTGAATTTTTCAAATTTTAGTCAACTTCAATGTACTTTGAAGGACTTTTGTGTGACAGTCCGATGCACTCATTGGATTCAACACAATTTATTCTGACAGCTAATTTTATTCCAGAAACAGCAATAATATCGTGTGCATGCCAAACTCATGGTAAAACACGGTGGTGGCAGCATTAATCCATGGGATGCTGAGGTTCTTTTTCTTCCACATGATAATTATGCGCTACTTTGTGTTTGTCAATGCCATTCAATTCAATACAATACACGTTAGTGTCTGTTTCCAATGACAACAGACATTGGTAACAGATAGACACTAATAGTGTCTGTTGAATAGTTACTTCCACCACAAACGATGGAAGTAACTATTCAACACAGCATTAAAGGGTTAAATATAAAACACAACCATATATAAATTCATTCCACTTAGTATAACTATGTGTTAAGTACTTGTAAAACGCATATAAACAGCTACGCGATATAAACCAGACGACTTAGACTTTGGATAAGTAAGGCTTGAACATAAACCCGCACATTACGCTATTCATTTATGAAGTCAAAAATGAAAACACCCCACCTGATAATTAAGAGTAGATTCAAAGCATGTGTTATACCGCCGATATTTGCCTTTGAAACGTCGAAACAAGACCACAATGCTACTCTTGCGTTTGTGTCTCAGTGAAACGGTTCCGGGTTAAGTGTCAGCGACTATTGTTTCCCCCAGTCTGATCTTTAAGGTTGTTTAACTGTGTGTCTTCAAATAAAAACGGTACGTTTATGACGCTCTAAAATAATACTTTCTATTTCTTATTTTACCAATGTAGTGTTTTGAACGTACGAATTAAAGTGAAATGTATTTGTAGCCTCCGGCTTGCTCTTGTACCTTGCAGGCAGTACACCGGGAAAAATATTTCAACGTCTCCTTCCCAACCCCAGGAGCTTGACTGTTGTAAACATGGCGGCCGCTGTGTGCAGAGTCCTGTCCTTCACTAGGAAGGCTAAGGGGCTCGTTCAGCCAGTGAGGCTGACTGCTGTACCCGTCCACCGATACAGCGTTGCGGTTTCAAGTACCGGCGAGCCTATCACTCACACCGGGCAGGTAGGTCCAAAACGTCCCCCGCTTTTAGTGCTTAAACGTAGGCCCTCTGTTAGCTCACCAAGTTCAAATGTTGCTATAGCTCCATTATCGGACGCCACCTTCACTACGCACTATGCGCTTCTTATTTAGCTCGACGTTCATTAAACACTGACAGGAATTGCATTTTATCTCAGTTTGCAAGCATGTGATATGGATGACGTGATGAAATCAATGTAAAGGCTGACTGGAATGTGGTTTCCTTTAAGGTGTTTGATGAAAAAGACCCAAGAAGAGCTCGGTTTGTCGGAAAACAGAAAGAGGTAAGAAGTAGTCAGTGCAACAAGCCACAACAAACTATCAGACGAATGAACCGAAGGAGACGCACAAGACACATGAATGGACATGGGATTAGATCAAAAACAGGGATATGAAATTTAAATACATAAATGGACAAGACCATAAACTTGGACGAGCCCAAACAGGATTATTCTTGTTTTTTTTTATTAAAATAACTTGGCTGAGGTCCAGTCAGAAAAGTTTGTAATTTTATGATTCCATTGAATCATATGCATATATATATATCTTGTCATGGCTGCTGTGAAGTGTTTTCACTGATTTTTATATATATATATATATATATGGCAATAAAATCCAAAGTAAAGAAGACCAGAAATGTTTCATTGAATATTTTTATTCATTTGTCGCCTTTTATTTCTAACTGGTTACCCACTGCACAGTGGCGCAGTAGGTAGCGCTGTTGCCTTGCAGCAAGAAGGTCCTGGGTTCGATTCCCGGCCCGGGGTCTTTCTGCACGGAGTTTGCATGTTCTCCCTGTGCGTGCGTGGGTTCTCTCCAGGTTCTCCGGCTTCCTCCCACAGTCCAAAAACATGACTGTCAGGTTAATTGGTCTTTCCAAATTCTCCTTAGGTGTGAGTGTGGTTGTTTGTCCTGTTTGTCTCTGTGTTGCCCTGCGACAGACTGGCGACCTGTCCAGGGTGTACCCCGCCTCTCGCCCGGAACGCAGCTGGAGATAGGCACCAGCAACTCCCGACCCCGTTAGGGAGAAGGGTGACGGAAAATGGATGGATGGATGGTTAAAAGGCAAATTTGTTGTCATTTTTGGTTGCTACGTGCATATGCGTTCACAAAAGAACACGATCTTGATCGAAAACCTACATAAATATTTTCTCTCAGCTACCTTTTAATATAACTTGTCTGCAGTACTGCTAATGCCTCATCTCATCTCTTCTCATGTTTTGTTTAATGACTACTTCTAATCATAAAAACTACATTTTAGTACAATGTTGCCTCTTGGCAGTTAAAACCTATGTTGGCGGCTTTATTTGAAGATTCGTAGCGTTTTCTTCTATTTGCTTGTGTGTTAAGGTGAACAAGAATTTTGCCATCAACCTTGTGGCAGAAGAGCCAGTGACACACTTGGAAGCCAGAGTGGTGTCTTGTGATGGAGGCGGAGGAGCACTGGGACATCCCAAAGTCTACATCAATTTGGTAAGACTTATGTATGTCATTGGTAATATAATGAAAATTGTGTGAAATGAGTACAAGGAATATGTTTCCCACCAAAGAAAAGGTGAATTCTAAGGAACAAACCGTTCAGTAAAGGAACAATCCACTTTTTTGCCTGTGCAACAGCCCTCCATATTGTCAAGTATTATTTTCTTACATAAAGCTAATATCCAAGTGCTGCAGAAGCATTTTTATGCTTTGTACACGAGGGTCGGGCGATTTGACTCGAATAATGCCTTTTTATTTCAGTCGTCGCTTCTAAAAGTTGCGCTACAGGAGTTTTGTTGAATTACGAGGATATAGTCATGATGTCGTTGGAATAAAGATGTAAATTATGTAGAAGAAAGTCTTAAAATTATGAGAAAAAAGTTCATTCGAATTAGAGAAAAGATTGTCGTATATGGGACTGTAAATGTATATGACCTACAAAGTGTTTCCACTAATACAGGCGTCTTGTTGTTTCCACTCAGGATAAGGACACAAAGGTGGGGACGTGTGGCTACTGTGGACTGCAGTTCAAGCAGAAGCATCATCACTGAAGCACCAGCCCTGTATTTGCTTCTCTGTATAAAATAAATTATGTTGTCTAACTGGAAGAGCATTCTTAATTTCTTTTAAACAAAGCTTTTCTTTAACGAGGGGGGGGGAAATGAATGTGATACTTATAAATGTTTAAAAATAGAGGTTGAATTTTACTGGATTCCTGAATTTTGTTTAATGCAGTTCTAGCATTTGACCAACAGAGGTCAGTGCTGTGCTGCATATGTGCTTCGGCTGACTGTCCAAACATTGAATTGCTTTTCAGTGGCAAACTGTAGCTTTTTTTTGTTGTTTCCTTTTTTTTTTAAGACTAGGTATGAAATAAAAGAACAACATACATTAAACTACATTGCTTTCACAACATTTGCAGGACTTTCATAATCTTGGATTAATCTTGTCTATGAAAGATTAGGCTCGTGCCTGCAGAGAGGATTTTAGCTCCATAATGCATCTCCTCTCGACGATCTGCCTGGAAAACTCCGGGCCCTTCCTGCTGAGACACAGCAGAGCGGAACAATACATGTTTGAAGAAGATCATATATATATTTCATCAGGTCTTATTCTCCATAGACCCCTGCATGCCAAATTGGCCCGTGCTCGGCTCAGGCTCCAGACACCGTTGGCGTGTTCGGTCCCTGGCGATGCAGCCAGTGGAACTGCATTTTTCCACTCCACGGGGCTCAGGTTGGGTGGGGCGGGAGTTGTCAGGCTGATATAATTGGCCCTGGTGGCTCCTGGAAGTACGCCAGATGCTGTAGTTAACCTCATCTCCAGTCAGAGCGCAGTGGATGATTGAAGGGGTAGCGAGTGGGGTGCATCGTTAAACCGAGGCATGTGAGCCGGGTCGGTGTCAGGGAGACGACTGCTTGGTCTGGCGGTCAGTGCGTCGGAAGGTGACGCCCGGTTGAGTTGGAGGCAACAATATTTTACCGATGAAACTGAGGATATGAAATGAGTGAATGACAGAGTAGTGCTACGTTTTGCTGCACCTTTAAATTATTCACTGGTCTTAAACATGCTTTCTGTTACCCTGGAAAAGTCTGGATTCATTGAAGTATTTTCAGGCGTTTAAGGAGTATTTGTATCTCTGGACTTTTGTCTTTTCATCCGTCCCATTTTCTATCCACTCATTTGTCTGTCTGTACATTTACCTGTCTGTCCATATCTCCCCGTCTGTCGATTTTTCCAATATTCATCCATTCATCGGCCTATTCCGTGATCTCTTTTTTCCCCACCCATCATCATTCGTCCACCCATTTTTCCGTTTGTCATTTGGTCTGTTATTCATTCATCAGTGTGTCCATCATCCACCTATATGATTGTCTACCAGTCCATTTGTCTGTCCATTCATTTGTTTTTCAACCATCGATTATCACTTTCTTTGCCCATCAACTACCCAACCATTTGTCTTTCTATCCTTCCATCTGTTTGTGTGCCTCTCATCAAACTTTCACCTGTTTTCCTTTCATTATTGGTATCTATTCCTCATCCACCCATTTGTCCTTCAGTCCACTATGTCCATTCATCCATCCATCGGTTTTTCTACTATCAATCTTTCAGTTTCTTTGTCCATCTGTCTGTCCATTGGTCCATTAGTCAATCATTCATCAGTGTCTCCATCGTCCATCCACTCATTTGATGACTTTGCCACGTTCGTATTGAAATGTCAAGCGTTAATTTTCTCTCATCCACCTATATGATTGTCTACCAGTCCATTTGTCATGTCCATTTTGTGGGTATATTTGGTCAAAGCGGACTTAAAATGGGCTGGGAATTTGGCTAATTCAATGCTGGAAAAGTTTGGAATTTGGGCATTGGGAATGTAGGAACGCTGTAGACTCATCACCCAGTATATCATCGTATTCCCCAACAGTGTATGTGTCAAGTAAGTCCAGGTTATAATTGTACATTCGACCAATTTGCGGTCGGACTCATTGAAGGGTTTCCGTTTCAGAGTGGTTTAATCAGCGCAGGGTCTACCACGACATCCAGCCCTCCCCTGTCCCTCTGCATAATATCAGAGGGTAATTGCAAATACAGCTCTGGCTGTTGTTTGACCCGCACTGCCGGGTCAGAAGCATCAAAAAAAGATACGCCCAAATGAGACTAATCACATTAGAAATGTCCCCAACACAGAGCAATAGATAATGGAGTTAAATGCCAGGGAGTTCCTTAATACAACGTCCCGCGCGCAACAATCACTCACTCCACACAAAAACATCCTCCTCTTCTCTGTAATTGCCCTATTAAAATATTTCTACTTTAAGATGTGTCATATTACAGAGCCCCAGGCTCATTATGGAGCTCCACAACTCCAATTATCTGAGGCTCCACGTCCGGAAGCCAACCTGACCCGAAAGGGGGCTCACGGGCAGATCTGGGAGCAGCCCCGTCCTCCTCAGGTCCACGCTCGCTGCGAGAGAGGGAAATCAGAAAGCTGACCTTTGGTCATTGTCTCGAGGCGACTCCACTTGGCTCGGCTTTTGGTCAGGTGACAGAGCCTCTGACCTTTACCATGAAAATAATGACTTGTTCTTGTGCCAAGAGCTCAGGGGGTTACTGCGGGGAGCGAGACACCTCTGGCGACACGAGGCGCTATTTGGAGGACAGAGTTTGCACTCAGCGCTTTGATAGCCCCGGAAGAAAAAAAACAAAAAAAAAAACAAAAAAAAAAAAACAAAGTGTGTGTGACACGACACCAGAGACTTGGAACTGTGAGTGTATATATGCCAGTGGGCGTGTTTGCGTGTTTGGATTTGCAGCAGAGGCTCAGATGGTGTTGAAAGGAAATAGGTGTCAGACTGAAGGTGCAGAGGGGAGTAATTTGAAGTTGTCAGAATTTTGTTTGCAGCAGACATTCCATCAGAATCTTTTGAAAGCATAGAAAATAAATACACAGCTAACAGACACCAGTCTGAGTTACTTAGATATAAACCCCTTTGCAATTATCTTTTGCGTCTAACGTGGCCTGAACTGTCCTGGATGGCCATCAGTTTATCCATCCTGTTTCACTTGAACGTTGAGTCAGGTTTACTTGTATAGCACATTTCAGCAACAAGGAAGGACAGACTGAATTTTCTTCAGGAGGACCTGTGAAGAAACTATTGCGGTAATGGATACCACTAAAGACGAATGCACGAGTGAGTTTCTCTAGATTTTGCGGAGACATTAGTCGTCTAATCCTGGAAGTGTTCTTCGGGTGGCAGAAGGCCGGCTTTGCAACCGTCTTTATTTGACTGAACGTCTAAGTCCGTCTGAATGGGACTGATCAAACAGTTTTTGCTGACGCTGCTTGCTGACTCTAGATTGTTACTCTTTGGGTCCAAAGATGATAACTTCAGTTTTGTTTCTGTTCAGCCGTCATGATCAACGGTGTCAAAAAAAAAAAATTGGGGGTGGGGGGAACAGCAAGAAATTTGTGGTTGACCAGTTATTTTTTTACTGTCGCAAAGTGTCTTGGTAACTCATCTCATGGAAACTTTCCAAATACACTCTGCAGTAAATTGACCATTACCGATTCTTTGAAGTAGGTGAAGACTGTTTACTCAGCAGTTCTGTTTCCTCTCGTAATGCCCTCCACCCGTGATGCGTTTCAGCAAATGATGATGATTATTTTGTACCCAGAATGCAGGACTGCTGTTCCGTATGGTACTGCAAACTGCTTAAAATCTATTGTTGTCCAGTGTGGTCAGTAGGGCAAATTCAAAAACAGTTTATTATTATTATTATTATTATTATTATTATCATTATCAAGATTTATTTCATTCTCTACCATTTTAAAAATCTAAAACTAGTGCTTTGTTTCCCTCTTTTCTGGACAGATAATAATAATAATAAAAAAAAAAAAACAAGCATCATCCAACTCCGATACCGGATGCCGGGCCCAGTTTCCTCATGCCGCTTCGAATCCGCCTCGATTCCAAGACGGGGAACAAAACTGTGTTGTTCCTGGCCTGTTAAATTTAGACAAAGTGAAAAAAGAAATTCGGCGTAACCATAAAAGATAAATTAGCAGCCAGCCACGGCGAAGGTCCTGTCAGGATGATCGCAGAAGAAAGAGAAGTTTTATCGAAATAAGAAGACAGATGCCATTATTTATCATCTCAAGTCTTACTTATTTATGAAGCAGAAACAGAATGAAATTCTCGGTTGAATTCATCCTGAATTATTTAATCTGAAATGGTTAATTCCATACAAAGCCCAGGCAGATCCCTCCTCTGTTCTGATAAATACTTTATTACCGCTTCTAAATAAGAAAGAAAAAAAAAGAAAAGAACAGGAGCAGGAAAAGGATAAAGATGGGAAAACAAGTTCTTTGCATTTCTTTACGCGGTGGTTGAGAATTTTTTTTATTACTTGGTTTTTAGAAAAAAGCCTTAGACTTTCTGGCCTTTAAGCATAAATTAAATTTGAACAGTTTGTTATCTGCTAAGGTGGAAAAAATATCACGCATCAGATAAAGGGGTGACACTTGGTTTTATCCAGATGCTTTTATGATCCTTTTTATTTTCCTATTCGTTGGAAGGATCTTCCTGCTGTCCAAGGTTGACAAAGTCAAAAAGCGGCTAATGAAAAGAGACGCATCGCTGATTGCAGCTATATCTGGAGCCGAGGTGGAAGTGGCATCGATTTAACAATTTAGCAGCACCCTCCTCTGTGTGTTTCCATTAGTCACGGCTGAATACCAACCCACTCCCCTCCCTCCCCCCTCCTCCCACTCTCACACCGCCCCATTTCACTCCGTCCAAACACACACAAACAAACTCTGTAGCGCGCGCACACACACACTCAGCCAAAGCTTCAGAGGTGCATCCCTCAGCTCCAGAAAAGGCTTTATATCATCTGAAGGGATTCGATTACAACGCCAGGACACACCGAAAACATTGCCATGCCACAGGATACACTGTTTATTTTTGTGACTTAGTGCAAGTGCAGGCCGCGGTGCAAGTGTACAGTCGTGTGTTTTTCATTTCGTGAGTGGAAACTGTACAGGATGTGACTGATCGCTGAAGTACATTAGAGTCGACGAGTTATAAAAGAGCCGAGGATTATTGTGTTTTTAAAACAGGATCAGGTGCTACTCACCGGTTCCGATGGAGGAGCTTTTCTCAAAAACAGAAAATGTTCTGTGAAAATAAAACAGCAGTAAGATTTCCCTTAGCTTTGGGTCAAAGATCCCGCATGTAAGTTTGGAGACGAGTGGAAGCAAATCTCAGAGACATTGAGATCTAACTGCCAGCCATTTTAGATTACGTTACCAATTTGAAATCGCCGACTGATAAAATGTCACAAATTGGGATACATTGTGTGTCTCGGCTTTAAGCATTACCAACTTTTCCAAACTGAACAGCGCTCCTGGTACTGTGCGCTGTTAGCGTGACTAGCAGTGGCGTCCGCTAGTCACGCTAACAGACACCGCCAGCTGTATCGATACGCGTCGCCACCTTAGACTCGAGCCACTCTCACCCCGCAAATTTAGGGTTTGCGAGGTCATCTCTTCATTTATGCAATAACGTTGCAGATGGTATTCTCCCTTGTTTTTAATAATTTGGAAATAATGGGCCCAGACTCATGATAAGCCAGTCAGGCAGACTGATATCCAGCAGCTTCTGGAAACATATTTATGCATAGCAACACAGGCAATGTTTGTTAGAAATGTTCTATTCTTAAAGTAATCAATGGCAGCTAAGATGGCTTAGCTAGCATTAAAGTGAGTGTTAGTTTGTTTAGTGATTTAAGAAATTTAAGCCAAAGACTGGGGTCTGTGTGAATAGCTTGCTAGTCTTCCCCTAGTCGTGAGTCGCTTGGACAATTTTTGGTATGTGCCATCTTTTGACGCTGCAGACCAACCCGACGGCCATTTACAAATTCTAAAAACGTCTGCCACTCCAGGTAGATTCAGAGCAGACGGATGGGACCCCAGCTGATGTATCGATACAACTAGCAGGGCTAATCCGTGTAACTTTAGCTTTGTTAAAGTTACATTATCGTACACACCTCGCACAAGCGATGGTCGGGAGTCCAGACATTTTCTCTGTTCTTGGACAACATAGCGAACCGATCAAGGTGGCTAACACAGCTAGCAGCCCTCGCCACCATGCTTTTAGCTTAATAACGGTGATGCTATTCGGCTAAATACGAACAAGCTGAGTCAGCGAAAATGTGTAGATACCTAACATATGCTAGCAGAACTTTTTATGAATTTGAGTCATTTCAAATGGACAAGATCAGCTTGAGCCGAGACCCCCGTTTGACTGGCTATCAGCCTTTGGCCGGTCTGAGGATTTCTTCACTTTTTCTCAGATTTGCAGTAAAAAGGCATCCTTTGAAAACACATAGGGGAACTTTACTGATGATGCCTCCACAGAATCTCATCGTAATAGCTAAACTACAAATGTTATTCATACTTTATCATCAGTTTTCGTCAAGCAAAACTCTGAATTTCTTTCTGGGTGGAAAGTGTAGGAGTGTTTTAGGACCAGACCAGCCTGCCAGTAAAAAACAGACACAAGGACGGCTGGAGGTTGCATCACTGCTACATGGAAAAGTCTACTGACTTTTTTTTTTTAGAGCTAAAATAATTTCTCTACCATTAAGCTCTTTATGACGTACAGTATGGTGGCAGGACACATCCCATTTTGTTTTGTTTTTTTTGTTTTTTTTTTTGAAAGGAACCAAGTCTTGTACCGGAGAACTTGATGTTTGCGGTGCAGTCCCTCCGTTCCGTCATAGAAAGCAAAATGTAGACTTTTGTTTTTAGTCCATACATCCCAGTGCTACAATGTTCGTAGACTACAAACACGGTGTAGACTGCAAGAGTTCGAAGGACTGGACAGACGCCCCGCTGTCGTTGAGGTCTTTCCACGCCTCCGCTGGTTTGGGCTGCTGGAACGGAGGACCGTGGAACACTCCGTCCACCCACTCTCTCAGTGTCGCCACTGGAGACTCTTGTTGCCTGTCCACACTGGTGAGCGCCATGTTTGTTGAGTACACGGGGGAGGAGGACCGGGTCGACGATAGCATGCATGGGGGGTATTCTGGTGGGGAGCCGGCTTCTGGGGGAACAGCAGTGTGCGCGATAGACCAGATTTTGGGCTTCGTGTCGGGACTTCGAAGGTTTGGATTCATGTAGAAGGAGCTGCTCTGATGGTTGACTGGTGTTAGTTTGGGGCAATCCACAGACAGTCTTTGGCCACCTGGGTGTTCTGCGTTTGAGTTTGCTTCTTCGCTCTCACGTGACTTCGGGTCACTTTCAGAAGCATCTGACTCCACCATGTCGAAGTCTTCAAGGTCACTCTGCAGTTCTCCACAACGTTGATCTGCAAAAGACAATCAGTGCAGGCAGCAGTGAGACTGTGATAGCCAATGGCATCCAACAGATGAGGGACTGGCTCTGGACTTTCTTACCGTGAAGGTGTGCGCTACTTCTAAGCGGCTTCTCGGCTTCACTGCTGTCCTCATCACAGCCTCTCTCGTCAGAGGTTTTGCAAGCTCTCGGTGACCATGTCACCTTGTTCTCTTTTTTTAGTCTCCTGCGTGCGTTGGCAAACCACGTAGACACCTGAAGGACTCAGAGAGAGACTTAAAATGAGTTGATGTAGGAAAAGAGGATGAAGAAAAAGTCTAATGAAAGACCACCAAACGAAGAAAATGTCTGCATGATATTTGGAGAACATAACACAGCAATGAATATTGAGTTGAAGACATTCGTTGCCAAATTTTCCATCTTATTGTCGTCTTTCCCCAGCATTTTTATGTGTACACCATTTTTCCCCTTAAGCTTGGGGAAAGTTCATCCAATTGGCCGGGTTTGAATCAATGGTACATACAGGATGTAGCCCACAAACTATTGCTTTCGCGCTGTCTTTGGAATCATAGTATTGCACAAACTTCCACTGAATTTATTGCAGAGCGCTAAGAAAAAAAGAAAAAAAAACAAATGAAGCGTTACCATGACAGGTGTTATGAGATGTGATATGCTGCAGTATTCCTCTATCCAAGTCCTGATTGTGTCAGCATGCAACTTTGCCTGGATAAGTAATTGTAAGCTGTTAAATTGAGTCTTTCCTTTCCAAGTTAAGTTTTCCAAGTAGTCTATAGAGTTTTCAAGATTTCGAAATAGCTGTCCGATTATGTTGATTGTCAGCATATCAAGATTTCCTGCTGAAGCGGCCTTCATCTTTTAAATTGTTTAGAAGGCAAGATTTTGGATAATGGAGAGCAGAAAGTCATCAAAACGAGATGAGAGTGATTTTACAAGCATTGTGAGAATATCCATTAGCCCCCGAAGACAATAAAAGTCGGCATCACTTTTAAGCTAAACATCAACGCTGCACCTAATTCTGTTCTTTAGCGAATTAAAGGCTGCGTTTTAGCATTTTCATAGCCTAAATCGAAACTACGAAACTACTTACCGATTCTACGCAGAACAGAAACTCTTTGTGTAAACATGAAAAAGGAGCATTTTCTCGTTCTCTTTCTAGCGTCAGATTTGGACAAAACGTGACAAATGCTACATGTGGGGGAGCCAAACCGGGACTGGAACGTCGACTTCAGATTGTTTGTAAAAAATACATCATCGATTCATTGTTTCACGTTTAAGCAATAACCATAAAGTGTCGAGCGTTCCTGGGGAAAAAATAAAAAAATAAATGACCTGTGTGAGCGTCATCCTGGTGATGATGGCCAGCATGATCTTCTCCCCCTTGGTGGGGTACGGGTTCTTCTGGTGCTCCTGCAGCCAGGCCTTCAGGGTGCTGGTGGTCTCCCTGGTGGCGTTCTTACGACGGGAGGAGCTGTCCGAGCAGGAATACCTGAACCATCGACAACAGACATGGGCAACAGAGAGAAAATTGTTGTAAGAAAAAATATTTGAATTTTTTTCTTTGTATTTGGCACTGAAAAAAAATTTAAAAAGTCTTGAAATTGACCACAATTAAACGGTTAAAATCACAACGTCTTTCAGCTGAGAGTACGACTTAACTTACCCATATCTGTCATAAGGATATTGACGAAACGTGTATTCATAAGGATAATAGGCGGCGCTCTGCGACGTCCCCAAATGAACGGGCGCCGTTTCTTTGGGATCTAGTGGCCCCTAAAAGTGTTAAAAGTTGAAATATCAGACACACAATTTCCCTACGTTCTTTTCTGGCCCGTGCAAAGTGGTTTCCATTTGGATCGGTGCTAAAAGCATTAAAGTGGGGCCCGGCACTCACCCTGGAATAGAGAGAGGAGGCGTCACTGGCGCATGTGTTGTAGTAGCTGTGGCTCTTTGGGTAAGCGCCGCCGTAGACCCCGACGCCGCTTTCAGGAGGAAGCTGGTGGCCCGGGGAGCGCAGCACCGGGTGGGACGCGGGAGAACCAGAGGTCATCAGAAACTATGGAGAAATCAGCGTCGGCAATTTAATTCAAGCGTTCCGATATAATGGCATGAAAACCTCCAATAAGCAGTCGATTTGTTTTCAGTGACGGTTTTCAGATCGACAGCAAGCGACAAAATGAACTGAACGTAAAACTTCTGAGGAGAGCTTAAGAACCGTGAACACAAGTAATTGAAAAATGAAAACAAATGCACCAATAAATACATAAACCAAAACTACAATATACATTTCATTTAAGCACACATATAAAAGCTAAATCACTGTACTCAAAAAAAAAAAAAAAGATAAAACATAACTGACATTATGTCAAGCTAAAGACACCTGGTCAAAAGTAAACCACTAAATCCTTTGACTATTTATATACAGTTGATCACAAACCAATAAGTGATGTGAAGGAACACATTTCAAATCAATATATGAAATCAAAACTACAAGATGCTGGTAAAAACTAAATTAAATTAAGATCAAATTTACATTTACATTAATCACAGCAATAAAACAAATACATGCAATTATTCAACATCTATATAAACTCTAACAAAAATGCCTAAATAAGTAAATAACTAATCTAAAGCCTTCAAAAAACAATAATGTTGCAGTTTTATCGTTTTGATTATTCAAGAAATTAAACTCAAGTGGAAACCAGTCAAACACATAACTGAAAACTCACGACAAGATAAAAACACAAAACAAGTTGATTTAAACCAAAATTAAGTCAAATCAAAGCTGGCCAGTAAAATAAACCCATATGAGTGAAACATGAGCACAAACAGAAAAGGGGCCAATAATAGAAATAAATCAATAAAAAATAATTAACACAGACGTAAAAACAAAACAAAACAAAAATAGTTCCGGTGAAGTGAGTGTGGAGGGATTTACTGCACAACTCGAAACACAAACGAAGCATTATTGACTCAAATGAACAAAAGAAAAAATATAATAATAAAGTTAATAAATCAAAAGAACTTTTTGTCGAGCGCTCTTCACCTGCGGTGTGGTGGAGTAGGAATATCCCAGCTGTGAATACGCCATGGTTCAAAGTAGGAGAAAAAAAAAAAAAAAAAAAACCCGCAAAGGTGGAAGAAAACTGCGTGGCCAAGATCCAAGAGCATCCGCACCACCTGCAGCTCGCTTTCACAGACACTCTTATGTTTTGTTTTGGGGTTGTTGTTGTTTTGTTTTTTAAGATCACAAAATCATCAAGGCTCTGATCCGAGTCGTGGCGCGCGGACGTTTACGCGCAGCCGTCATCCCCGCGCGCCCCAGGAAGCAACTTGTCCGCTTTCACTCTCTCTCCGCCTGCCGCGGCTTTTTCTCCAGCCTCCCTGCTTCTCTGACGACCGCCGGACTTCGGTTTGCGCGCGTGCGAAACGCGTGTGCTTTGCGTGCGTGCGTGCGTGTGTGTGTGTGTGTGATCTAAGCACGCAGCCGTCTCCCGGCTACGCGACGCCGCTCTTTGGATTTTAAGGCGCGTCTCCCCGTGACGTCAGCGCGGTGTGCCCGTCGGGACGAAGAAACTCGCCCAATTAATTCCCTTCCAGCGAACTCCATCCAGGAGGACAGACAGCTCGGATCCTCTCAGATCCGCTCCCCCCTCTCTCCCCCCATGGGGGGGCCCAAAGAGCGCGTGATCAATTCTCCAAAAGCAAACGCACCCACAGCTGCGACCGTTTGCACGCGCTACAAACATTTTACAACCTCGCGTGGCCAGAGGAGCGTTCCGCGGGAGAGGGACGGTGATGCGTTGACAGCGCATTGACGCGGAGTGATTGATGACTACAACCTGATATTAGCATAATCGTTTTTGCCTCTGTAGTTTAGATAACTTGTCACCGCGGAGAAATCTCGCTGTCACCCACATATTCATGAGTGGGGTGGTGGTGGTGGGGGGGTGTGGGGGTTCAGGTCTCCCCCGAGCAAATTAATCAAACAATAAACAGTCCACGCATTCCCTTGAGTAAGCACCTTTAGCAGCTGAATGGCTTGTCATGTTTTTCATAGCCAAGCCTTAAGACGCGTGGAGGAAGTGGGAACGCGGTTCCTTCAGTCTGCTGCCTCCTTTTTGGTCTTTGAGAATTGAGGGGAGAAATGGGCAGAGTGGTAGATTTAAAATGCAACAATGTTTATATTCTGTGAAACGTGTATATGTAGAATTGAACAGGGGCGGAGCTTCAGGGAGGGCTGGGGGGGGCAGCGGCCCGGGACCCCGGGCCTGGAGAGCACAACTCAAGATCCAAGCATCTATCACTGATGAGAGCTGGAGGCTAATCACTGAAGGTGTGCCGCTCCTGTTGAGTACGGTGCATGTAGAATTATATAAAATGGTGCCCCAGTAGATTATACAGTAGGCTGCCCAGTCACTGTTCTCTCATGGTTGCTAAAAACTTGACTAGACCGACTGGTTTTAGTGACATAGCGGGTGTCAAATATTGAATAAAATGTTGTGCTACATGAACGGCTTTATTTTCACTCTTACATTTGACTTTATGATGCACAAAATTACAAGTGGATCGTTCAATATTTGTAGTGACTGTTTGCCCAAAACTCAAATTCAAAAATAAAAAAAAAACTCAAGATTTTGACGTGACCAAAACAAAAAGTGAATCTAACTCAAATCGTCACCTGATCCACCGTGGATTCTGGTTTACCCAGTTCAAAAGGTCAAAAAGGGTCAAAAGGCAGTTCTTTGCTGCTTCTATTCCAGTTCAGGCTAAAGAAGACTGACTGACTGGATAGACTGGGACTGACTAGCTGACTGGTAAAAAAACCATGTGACCTACCTAAAACTTACCCATTCATACTGTGAGACACCCACATCCCAAACTGAAATTAATTAATTAATTAATTAAGTGAATTACTAACCAAGGAACCTATCAAATTAGGCAAAAAATTCTAATTATAAATCAACTACAAAATAATCAAATAAAAATAAACTAAATGATCGAAATTCTAAGATTTAACTTAAAAATGGAGAAATAGCTCCTACAATAAGTGTATTCTGGGGAGTTGTAAAGTTATTTAAATAGTGTAGATGTGGCAGCCAGCTGTTATTCCCAGTGGCTCGTCTGTTTATATGGGTTGTACTAATGTAGAAATATTCTAAATGGGCAGTATTATGTATTTTCTAGGCACAGAGTGCCTTTTCATAGCACAGTCAAGTAGCTGTTACCTTCAGCTGTTGTATAAATGCTGTGAATATCACCCTCCCACAGTTCTAGTACAATGTTCAGGCAAATGACGATCAGACAGCCGAGAAGCAGTGGAGGAGGAGGGGCGTCCTGTCAGACCGTCAGTTCCCAAACCACTCGCCAAGAGAAAAAAAAAAAAAAAACTAGCAGAAGCGCACGCAGGGTCAGTGCAGCTCCTCCCATACACAGAATAAAAAGCTTGTGAGGTTCAAATGACTCCGTCTCTTAAGATCATTAGAGGGTCAAAAGAAATTTGACTTTGCAATTCGACGCCTTGAAATTGGCATCTCTTTAAGAAGCTTCTGCTTTAGCACGTCATCGCAATGTTTGTCCATGATGCCGTTTACAGCCATTCTGAGGAGCGCTGTGCTGAGAAGAAGTTCAAAGGAGCTCAACAGACGTGCACTTCCATCAGGTGATTGCTAATTGATGCTGGCTAGTCTGAAGGAGCTGAGTGGGAGTGGAGCGCTCCGTGATCAGGGAATAACGTTACAATACCCCAGTTTAGCTCGGTAAAAGTTAAGAACAATCAACTCATTCCACCTATGAGATCGGTTGCTGTGAAAACCTAAATATTGTTTTGCAGAAACACTCTACCTCATTCTGGAGAAGACTCAATCAATCGCAGGCTAGAAGGGAACTTTAGGTCTTTGAAGGAACACGTCTCGGCCTATTTCAATACTTGAGCCCATCTTCCCAACTGATGGGCTCAAGGGGGCAATTAGAATCTAGATCAGGGGTGTCAACGTCCAGTCCTCGAGGGCCGGTGTCCTGCAACTTTTAGATGTGCCTCTGCTGCACCACACCTGGATAGAATAATTAGGTGATTAGCAAGGCTCTGGAGAACTGATCTACACAAGGAGGAGGTAATTAAGCCATTTCATTCCTGTGTTTTGTACCTGTGGCACATCGAAAAACTGCAGGACACCGGCCCTTGAGGACTGGAGTTTGACACCCCTGATCTAGATGGACCTGTAAATCAAGAGTATTTTGACCTAGGTCTTTCTTCATCACACCAGATCTGAACATGAGCCACATCTATCCGTCTCCTACTTCATCCTGCCATAATTTTGGTTACAAGGCACCAGGATTCTTGAATTCCTTCATTGAGGCAGAGACTGACCGCTGACCTGGAGGCAGCAATCATCACTTTCTATGCAGAGAAGCCGCAGAAGAAGTGACTCCCACCTCTGCTTGTAATCTCTAGTTTACCAGTTATGGAGAGTCATTTTTATTTTTTGTTTATTTCTTTACTTCCAATTATGGACCAATGCAAGACTCAGCCAATCCAAACTCCTGTGGCTTTTTGGGCCACGGGAGGTAGTAGGATTATTTCTGTAGAGTGGTTGTAATGGACTCAGAGGTGAGTCTCCAAAGCAACACTGAGTAAAAACTGTTGTTCAGAGTTCTAAGAATCTGCGCACCAGTGATATAAAACCCCCCTATCTGGAGGTTTCTTCTTCGAAAATGCTAGAGATTTCAAAGAAGCACAGTTAAGCTGACTATCTCTGGAGAGAACTTGATGGAGCGCTGAAGCCTCTTCAGTGGTAGAAATTTGGGCTTTTCATAGGAAAGGAAATTCATCTAAGCATTTTAAAGCCACAACAAAATGTTAGGACACTGTTTGTACCGGCCACAATCTTCTAAGTTTAACTGAGAATTAAACAAACGAAGATCTGTCTGTAATGAGTTTCTCTTCTAGATAGTTCCCCTTTAACTTTGACGTGGTTTAGCCCAGAGCCTGTTTTGGCTCAGGTTCAAGCAGCGAGCATCGTCCCCATGAACGCTGATGCCTCAGACAAATGTTTGGTGAATGCGTGATGGCCTCCTTTTTACTAAAACACAAACTTTCTGGAGTTTTGTGATGACCCTGATGACTGGCACAGGCCAAAACATGTTGGTCTGTTAATGACGCCGGTTCCTCAGTCTTCAAGAGTTGCGTGAATCTTCAACGCTCCAGATCTTTGTCGCATTTCATACACATTGCACGTGGGTGGATTTGTGCCACCAACTTTTGAAAATCTAACACACAGGGCTTACTAGCTTTAGCAGCTTGATCAGTCTTTTCATATCACATCATTGTGGTAGGTTGAAAACGGAGAATTCAGGGGTGGATGACACTGAAGCGTTCAACTCACCACTACGATGTGTTGTGAAAAGACAATCAAGCTCCTTATTACCTTCCAAATTATCACATTGTACTTCCTGTTTTCAATGAATGCAGTAATGTCCTCAAGTTCTATAAAGACAGACCCTTAGGGTGGAAAGACAAGTCAACACTTGGCTTCTATATACTTCCTCTTGTTGGGGCACTAACAAGAATTGTCGAGACGTTACAGAGAAACAGAACAACTATGAAAACAAAGGAGAGCTGAGTAAGGAGCTTTTCGTGCAAGGCTCCGACGTTAAAAAGTGGATGAAGGGAAAAGGACGCGCGTAAAAAGAGACAAACTTGGGGAGCCGAAGAAATCGTTAAGAGCCGGGGGGATCTGAAATGGAGCGAGGGGATGAGGAGAGGTAAAAGGACAAAAATATTCCCAGTGCACCCAGAGTGAGGCCGGAACAACAGAGCTGCATCACCAGAAAGCATCTCGGTCCCCCGCCGGGGACGGCGCATCTGTGTACCGGTCCTTGATTGACATTCCATTTGTCCCGTGAAAGGTGCTCATATACCGAACATGGACTCACTGTCTTCCCCCTCATCTGTGCTCAAAGCTCGGAAATGAAGCTATCTCCCTGCGCTGGCGTTGCGCGTCTCCACACAAAAACATATGTCATTCAAAGAAAATGGCAATTTGTTTCGGCGCTGACAATGAACATGATTGGGTTTAATCTTTGTCTCGCTGGTGTTTATAGTGAAATAACTTGTGAGGTTTACAGAGACGAACAGACTGCAGATGGAGTTGATCTTTTTTCTGCCAGGTCGCTGCCCAAGGAGGGACTATAATGCACGCACAGCACACAAAAGGTGCGCGGGTAATGCTGTTTCCCTCTTTTTGAATATTCAATAAACTACTTGTATATTAAAATATGGTCTGTTTATAAATTTATGCCACAGCTCTAGTATATATTTCTTAAGGCTCTGCGTTCGTTAGACCGTGATTATTTCTTTCTGATCTCGCTCCCTTCACATCAATCATTCATTCTAGATGCTCCACAGAAAAAAAAGAGAAGAAAAAAAAAGGAAAGAGAGGAAACTCATTCTTTCGTTCTTCCGTCCTGCATCCAGCTCCAGCTATTACACAGAAGGGTGAGGGCGTAGGGGGGTTAATGATAGAAGCGTGTTAATGTGAGCGGCAGACGGGGGGACGAACGCTGAGGAAAGTGTTTGCAGGAAAGAGCCAAACAACTCCAATCACAAGTTCCTTCAATCACGGCGCGGTTCGTGTTGGAGCCTTTTCTACCTTAAGTCTGAAATCTATGCAATTTTAATCTGTTTAACATGTAGATGCTTTTTCAGCCTCTGTCTTGTTTTCTAGCTATTTCACCTTTTTTTAAAAAATGGGGTAGGTGGGTACAGATGAAAGTAGAGGGAAAGTGGAGTGGTTATTTTCATTGTTTTTTTTTTTGTTGTTGTTTGTTTGTTTTCTTGCTTCCAGAATGAAATCAAGTATACTGGTGTCTCTCACAGTCGCAGTCGTTCAAGTTAATTTGAGATCTGAAGTTACATTTGGGTTGTTTAATGCGCCTGATTTTTCCCCTGGATGGACAGCAGCCCTGTCCAGGTCATACCCGACCTCTTGGCAGTTCTTTTTATCATTGTTTTTGTTCGTAATGGTAAGCTGGACAATTTGTACTAGTTCTAACCAGTGAAGATAATCAAATACTATGTATAAGCCACAACTGGGACTGGGACTTTAACATGTCGGTTTTAATTTATTTATTGCATAGATTTTAACCTTAAAATTTTTAATGCAATCATTCACTTTTTTTTTCTTTTTACATACAATAGTTCCAATTGGAACCCATGTACTTGTGTTTCTGGTACGCCCGTAAATCTGATGCACAAGCGACATCAGCAAGCAAACGACAAAGCCGCTTCTCTTGGCCAACTGGGTGTTCATTTTCACTTGATGAAACGATCCGATTGGACGCTGGAAAAGACCACAGTCGGCGTCCACGCATCACATAAAAATAAATAAAAAGTATTTTTTTTTACTTTTTGAATGACCGTCACAAAGCTCTTTTGGCAATTTGTGCTCCGAAAAAAAAATGTCGTAGCCTTTAATAGATGCGGATTGTGTTTCTCTCCACTCTTACTCCAGACCATGAATTTCCAAATGAAATCCAAACTTCACTTTCATCTGAAAAGAGGCGTTTGGCCCACTGAGAAGCAGCCCAGTGTTCTTATTGTTTCTTATGGGATGACCCCATATGATCAGGAGATTCAGCCAGCACAGCAGGGGCAGAGGGGTAACATGAGGTAACCATATTTATCCTTTCTCTTTTTTTCTTTTACCAAGAAAGATATACCCAGTTCTGAATGAGATATGAAAGTAGCCTCTTTCCTTTCGACCGCAACACACGGGCCTCTTGTTAACCACGAAGGCTCACACCTGCGAACAAGTGCAGAGAAGCCTCCACGTGCTCCACAAACAACCTGCCGACCACCGAGCAGCAGCTCTGCTAGCATCAGCCTCCCTCCCTCCTCCCCTCCCGTCTAATAAGAGCCGTCCGACTCCAGAGCGAGAGGCTATAAATGCCCTGGTCTTCCTCATCAATGATGCAGGACACCGGAACAGAGACAAGCTAATCCTCTTAGCCGCCGCGCGGCGCGCGCGCGCGAGGGCGACTTCGTGTGTGTGCGCGCGCGCTAAAAGAAGCAGACGCGGAGCGGTGTCGTCGAGGCGGGTTTAGGCTACAGGCAGCTCTTAAGAGTGTGTACAGTTCGGAGTTGAGCCCTGGGAGGCCCGCCGGATTCCTCCCCATCGCTTCCGCTTCATTACTCCGGCAGCGGACATGCATTATTCAGCTCCGCAGGCCCCGGTCCGCGGGGACCGATAGACAGAGGCCCTCAGCAAACACTTTAACTCGCCGCCATGAGATCCACGCTGATTGTTTGGTCATCTGGTCTGGACTTTTGTTTTCATTTGTGATGTTTTAACCACAAAGTTCTCTCTCTCTCTCTCTCTGTCTCTCTCTGTCTCTCTCTCTCTGTCTCTCTCTCTCTTTCTCTCTCTCTCTCTCTCTCTCTGTGTGTGTGTCTGTGTGATAGACATTTGCATTCTTTACCTCTGAACTTTAGTTTTCTACGTTTCAAAGGACCAAAGTTTTCACTCATTGTTTTTTTTTTCTTTTACAAAATAAACTCAGGTTGAGCACAGAGTATCTTTAAACTTCCTTTTACAAATTTTTATTCTCAATTTGATTTGGATCTGGACTCGGACTGCACCATTCCAACACCTGGCTATCCATTTATTTAAGAAAACCAGTGTTTTGGGGGGGTTTAAGCGATGACCCCCAGGGGGAGCCAGAGGGACATTAACCCCAACCCTAAGATGAGAAGGCAAATTGGAGGGGGGAAAAAAACCGAATACAATACATTTCTCAAGCATACATTTTTTTAAATAAAAATTTGTAATGAAAAAATTTGATCTAGTTTTCAATCATTACAAAATACAAGTTAAGGAAATGTTGTTTGCCATGATCATCTTTCTGATTGGCTACCGGTCAAAAAATGTCAAGCTGCTCTGCAGACTTTGGCTGACCAAGCGTGAAACTTCTGAAGTTTCTGACAAGAAAACCCCCCCAGAAAGAACCGTCTGGCATTTCTGCTGTGGAGAACACGGGTGCAGAAAACCTGCAGAGCTCCTGGCCAACTAAAATTAAAGTTATGAGGCAGCATTTATGGTAAACAAATATTGTCACCTTTCTAAAATAATGACCTAAGTAATTTATTTATTTATTTATTTTTGCTCAGTCCCAGAAAAACATTTTAGCCCACCTTAACTATGTTATTTTGTCTGTGTTTAAAATTTAATGCAGGATTATAACAGCTGAAAAATCAGGATTCTGGTATGCATTTTAACTTTTTGTAGGAAACACATTTGTGAAACCTTGAAAAATGTTGGTTATTGTTCAAAATGCAAAATGCTTCTAATAATTATTTGAATTCCTTAATGAGAGAGAACTAAAATGCAAGATGATCAACTTAAAAAAATGAATCCCCCCAAAACCAGAAAAGTACACAAGAATGCACATTTAATCTCAGGGTTGTATCTGCGAGTCTGCTTCACAGGGAACTCCATTCACTCAGGGACTCATGGCTTCATTCTTAACAGCAAATCACTGCTTAGACCGCAGGTGCCATCCTCTGGTGTTTTGAAGCTACTGCAGCTAAAAATAAAAAAAAAAAACAAACAAAAAAAAACGGTGGATGGGGGATGCAGTGATGTGAACATCTCTGTGTGGTGTTGTTACCCTCAGGGTGCAAAGGGCTCGGCTTGCAGAAGTTATCGACCGGGGTTAAGGGATCAGCACAGTGTGGTGACCAAACCAAGGACAACAAAGTCGCCCTGAGTGTCTGCATGCATAGCTACACTTAGGTGTGGTTTGCAGACTTCATGTTCCATCTCTGGTTGGACCTCCCAGGATTTAAGGCCACCAACAGTGTCGGGTTTTAAATGAATTTGCTCCATTTTAGACGCCAAGATGGGTTGCTGAATGCCGTAATAAACAGGAAAAGTCACAGAGAAGTTAATTACTGTATCAAACTTAACCTTCTGGAGCTCAAATCAAGTTTATTTCTAGAGCGCATTTCAGCAACAAGGCTGTTCAAAGTGCTTTACATCATAAAAACACCTTACAGTCAGACAGTATGAAACAAGCATAACATTTAGTTAGATATCATCACAATCATCTAGTAAATATACATCAAATATGTTGATCAGTGCTCTACTTACTACTAATCAAAGGCAGCTCTGAGCAGGTGGTGTTTGTCGTCCTGATTTAAAGAAGCTCCGTGTTTCGGCTGCTTTGCAGTTTTCTGGAAGTTTGTTTCAGATTAGTGGAGCGCAGAAGCTGAATGCTGCTTCTGCATGTTTGGTTCTGGTGAATGCAAAGTTGATCGGTGGTCCTGTGTTTGATACATCAACAATAAGACATCTTTAATATGTACTTTGTGAAGACACTACTGTAGTAATCAAGGCCACAAAATGCATGGACGATTTTCTCTAGAACTTGCTAACACGTTAGTCCTTCAGTCCTGGAAATGTTCTTCTGGTGACGGAAGGCTCGCTTTGTAATTGTCTCTATGTGGCTCTGGAGTTCTCATCTTAGCTCAGCTGCTGTGTGATATTAAAGGAATTGCTTTTTCTAATCATACCACAAGATAAAAAGCCAAAGAGGGTCTCCCTTTTCTCCAAATTCAAGGGTTGATTGGGGCTTTAAACTATAAAATGAACCAGAACTCATGCAGCCCAGCTGACAGAGAAGTTGCATGTGATATCACTCCGTTAAGTGCTTCTTTCTAGTGTGCTGAGGTTCCCCTGAGAACGGCTGGGCAATCATTTCCTCCGATAGCCCCTTAGGGGGCGAGGCTGCTGGTTTTCTGTGTCCACTCCAATCACGTCGCTAATGGAGAGGCGGGTTAGCATCTGTGACAGTGGGAAACCAGATCTCCACTCCCCCCAGAGTGTGTGTGTCTCCTGCAGATAAACAGTTGGCAGGTTTCCCCTTTCCCCGTGAATGTGCGCGAACACACAACACGTATACACACACACACACACACACACACACACACACACGAAGAGGGAAACGCAAGCTGGACGGGGTTAATACACTCCATTAAGCTCTATTACCCTAAACGACTTGGGCAAATGAATGAGGACTCACATTGCATCGCAAACTGTTTGCGTGCACACACGCACATGCACACATTTCATGTGTAATTACACTGTGAAGATATGTGACCCGTGAGTCATATCTCATTATCCACCCAGTGAAAGACAGCGGAGGGAGGGAGGAAGAGCGCGGCGCTGCTACTGTACGCTGGGCACAATCCACGTCTTCAATCTGCTCTCCAGACAAGCCAGCAGAAAGCGTCTCTCTGAAAGGTGTTCAAATGTTTATTTCAGCGGGAGGTTAAAAATGATTACAAAGTTCAGGCATAGTTCAAGACTGCTGCCTCCATAGAAATTGACTACTTACTAGCAATGCAGTCCAAAAATCTGTTTTCCTCGAGGAGTGACAAGAAGAAAGAAAACTGTAAGAAATCATGTTTGCAGTTTGCCAGAAGCCCAGTAGGGATCACAGTTTCTGATCACGTGACACAAAACTACATTTTTTGCTGTACTTTTCAGATTGTTGTGTGTAACAAATCTTTTTTTTTGTCCTTTTTAATCTTATTTTGCTTTGATTTTAGTGTTTTCTTTTCACTTACAACCATCTTGAATTTACCTAAACTGTTGTTTCTGGATACGCTTTACATAATTAAAACATCATATAGTCACCAATTGTGACACAAGCAATTCGCAATATGATTTTTTTTTTTTTTCTTTTACTCGGACCTGTGAAGATACTACTGTAGTATTCAGTGCGACTAAAAATAAACACATGGATGAGTTTTCTCTAGATTTTGCTGGGCCATTAGTCTGGAAAAGGTCTTCAGGTGATAAAAGGCAGACTTTGTAACTGTCTTTATTTGTCTCTGAAAGTTCAGGTTTCCAGCTATTACTGCTACTTTCTATCTGAAAGCTCTGTGCTGATTCTAGATCGTCCTTCTTTAAGTCCAAACATAATTTCAGTTTTGCTTTAGTTTAGCTGGAGAAAGTTTTTCCTCATCCACACATTGATTTGTTCAAAGTTACCTGGTGACATCGTAATGTAGACTTGTACATCATCCGTCAGTTATGGTAACTAATCATATTACTTGCTATAGTTTGATCGAGCAGCAGCATGCAGATGTGAAATAGGAGGGAGTCCCAGGATGGAGCCTTGGGGTGCCCCACATGTAACGTCTGTCTGTTCCGATGTCCTTCCTCCTTGTGACATCTTCCTGGAAGTGTCTTCTGCTGAGCTACTGCTGCCGATACACTTGGACATGTCTTTCAGTGTACAACCTTCTCACTCTCCTACACAAAGCTACTGGTTAAGCTTTTGTATGTGCTGTCTTTTACCCTGTTGACCTGAAATCGGCACAGAGCCAATCTGTGCTCAGCCGTGTTTCTGTGCCAGACGAATCATCTAATGGACTTAGTGCTTCAGTTAACATTTTGCTTGCCTTTAACACAGAAAGTACTCCTGGTTCAGTGCTGCTGGGTGTTTATTGTGTGCATGGTCTGTCTTCTCAAACCCCCAGTTGGTCAGAGTAAATGGCAATTCGCACACTGCCAGGTTCTGCTGGAGGTTTCTTCCTGCTAAAGGGGAGTTTTCCTGTCCTCTGTCGCCACTTGCATGCATCAGTATGAGGGATCACCATTAAGTCAATGACACAACACGAGCCATTGTCCACTGTCGCCACATGCAACAGGTGATGCGATGGGTTGTTCCAGGAGAAGTGACTGATGCAAGTCAATGACTCGACGCAATCTGTTGGGTTTCTTTAAATTTGTTGTAACCAATTTGACTGCTTTGTTTGAAAGCTAGGCTAGAGTATGCTCGGACTAAAACGACTTGTTTTGTGAAGTGCACTAAGACAACTTGAGTCATAAATTGGCGCCATGTCAATAAATTGGTTTGATTTCTCTTATTTTAAGAGCGTTTGTGGTCAAACAATCAATAACTCTGTCGTTAAAATGTAGCCCAGAATGCTCTTTGCGAGTGAACATTTTAACCACGAGTTTGCTGGACCCATCACCGTTCAACCTGTGGTTTGGTATTCTCTCCACAAGTATTTGTGGAGCCCTTTTCTTGCTCTCCCAGACATTTTACACACTCAACAAACCAACAAAAAGAGCAGAGATCACATATGCATTAATTCTCTGCTGCCTCCCTGCCCAGCACCAACACACCCGACCGTCTGAATGGATTCTGAACAAAGACGCAGCGAGTCCACGGTCCCCCTCAGGACTCTCGCAGCAGCACACCAAGCCATGTTGCCGTGCTAGAACAAACCGGTGGATAAACACTGTTTCAAAATGGCTGAAAGGAGCCAGCGATGCGAACACCTAAACACAAACCGCCCCCACCCCTCTGTCCTAATCTGTCTCTTTCCTCAGATTATTGCCATGAATGGGCACACAAAAGAAAAGAATCATCACTCCCCTCTTTTATAGCATTTGTTGCGTGTATGTTCCCTGTATATTAAATTTGTCTCCTTTAAAAGGGAGTGACAATGTTTGCCATTTGTCTGTATGCTACTCGCAGCTGCAACGAGACAATAAACGGAGGCTAAGCAGCAACGGCGCTCGGTAAACTCTACATTGTGGAGCTTGTTGAATTACCCATGAGTTTTGATACTTTGCCTTTGTGCGAATAGCTAATTCCACTAATCCCTATGGAGGAACAGTGAATAGCATAAATTCCCTATGATATCTTGTTCAGGCTAAACATTTGCTCACTTACGTACACACGGAGTACAAAAAATTCTCCTATTCACAACATTACAACAGATTTAACCCCTGCGCCCCGCTTATCCTGCAGTCACATGCTTCGCTGCGTCATGGAAGTGCATTTCCATTTCAAATTACAGCTCAGCAGCCAACGCTCGCAGGGACCCAACACTATTTCCTTAAGTTTAAAGACAAAAAAAACTGTCCCAACTGAAAATTTCTCTGGAGACTGTTCACACCAATCGAGGCCAGTTTCACTAAAGCCAATGAAACACTGACCTGTCCTTTTGCGCTTTCCAACACCTTTGTCTCCCTTTGTTTCATTGTCCTATGTTTTGATTTTTTTTTTTTTTCCACCAGCCTCACCCGCATTTCTTTCAGTTCCACTGGACCTCTCAGCGGGGCTATAGATTCCTAACTTGTCTACATTTACCCCCTGAGTTGGCCGGCCCACAGGCCTGCGAGGAAGGGCGTCTCCCCTTTTAGCGCCTTACCATTCTCCCAGAGTCAGCTCACGCTTTCTGTTTTCACGACCTCCGACCCCAGGCCATGGCAACATTGGCAAGAATGTCAGGAGTGATTGGCAGGATAAAGAGTGCTGGGACATCTCTCCTGCGCAAGCGGATTTGGGGGGCACTTTGAGGGGGCGAACAATGGCCGAATTGGGCTTGATTGGATCACTGATGAGCTGATGACTGTCAAAAGAGCACGTCGTCTTTACATAAGCCTGATTATCTCTGCGTGGCGGATGGAGCAGAGAAGAGCAGGCGAGCTAGTCGCTGTGGGATGAGGTGCTGTGTGGAGGTAGGGGAGTTTGCTCCCATGGAGAGGACGTCGAAAGTGAGGGGGGGGGGAGAAGGACGCACACGAGGCGCCAGGCTGCAGGGCTTGGAGTTCTCTCATCCACCGGGGGCTTTTAACAAATCTATTGATGGAACGGCGGCCCCTTACACATGCGGGCATGACCGCAGGAGGACAGTTTAAGGGTGAGGATGTGAGATGGGGGGGGGGCGGTACATCGAGGGCAATTATTGTTCGGTTTTCGAGCGTCCCAGCAAGACGAAACAGGAGGAGCGAAAACCGGAGGAGTTCATATCGTGGGTGAGACTGCTGAAAGAAAGGACCATTGGGAAAGACTAATCAGAGGAAAATAATCCATAATCTTCCCTCTTTAACAAGGATTACAGCCCATCAAAGAGGCTGCGTCACAATACCAAAGGAGCAAAGAAGACATTGTTCACACTGAGAGTTTGAGGAGCGAGTATGCCTCCAAAATCTCTACAGATTTAAGATAACCACCAAGCTGGCAGTGTTTCAAACAACAATATCAACACTGATTTTAAGTTTCTTAGGAGAAACTTCATCATCGATCATCAACAAAGTGCTTCTAACCTGTACAAAATAGGACTGACAACACAAATGCATTAGCCTGGTAAAAACCAGCTGCTTGCTGTAAGTTTAACTTCGTGGATCAGGACTCTGTTATTGAGAAACCATTTCTTGTCTGTTGAAGCTTTAAATGATTGGATCTGATTTTCCCCAATCGCTAACCTTCGGCCGTAACGTATGTAATGCGCCAGCTCAATAAATCTCGCTGGAAATTGCACGTGCCGTAATCAACCCCATAGGGACCGAGGCCACGACGTCGTTGCCAGCAGTAAAACGTCTTGAAACGTTCCTCTTGCTCCGACTTTGTTCAGTTCCTCCACTGGCGGTGTCAAACTACCACTACAGGCAGACTGCAATTCAAAAACAGCATAAAATCTGCCTCATCGTTCACGACTCCTCCTTCTGTTTGCTGATTGAAATTCAACCGAAGAAATCGAGCTCAATCTAAGGGGAGATGAGAATCGAGCAAAATCACTTCAGGATCCAATGACCAGACAACAAAAGCAACAATGTCTCAACAATTTTATGGATTTCCTTTAAGCTCGGTGGACCAATTACACAACATTCAGTTAAACACTCTGAAGGCAGTCCTCCTTAAATATTCCAACCACTTTGTATTGGAGGCACTTAACAAGCCCCGCAACATCACACTGCCACCACCGTGCCTGACTGTTGTTGCAGAGTTCTTAGTTTTGAATGCATCACTTTGACTCATTCAAACATTCTTCTTGTTACTGTGACTCAATAGCTCAATATTCTTTGTGTCTATTAGGGATTACTTAAATAAACTCCTTTATTTCTGATAAGATGATCATTTAAATATCCAAAGTTAGTTGATAGCAAAGAAAAAATTGGGTCACTGCTTGCAAAGACGTAGTGTATGAATATTTGAGCCTCATTATTTCCACACTTTTCCTAATCTTGATCAACAAATAAATCTTTGTGATGATCTTTCTGCCCTCTGTTTTAAATTGTTTGCCAGTGCACTTTCGATCAGGTTTTCCGGCTGTTTAGGCGACGAAGGTCCGACATAATGTGCAAAATCTAATATCTTAAAAACACATTTATGGCCACACTCGCCCAAAAAAGCAAATCACGGTTCGAATTTTTTTCTTCTTTTTCTTTTTTTTTTTGTCCATATTTTGAACACTCTCTGAAACCGATTTAAAAAAAAAAAAAGAAGCTGTTTGAAGTCATTTTCAGCTCCATCATGCTAAGCTCTCTGCGGTTTCCAAGTCTGAAAGAATACCATATTGTTTGGGCGGGCGGAGCGTCGGCCGTGCCGCCTGGCTGGGACGAGGTGCAGACGAAGGGAAGCGTGTGCAGAGTGCCTAATAATTTCCTCAACGCCGCTGATGGCAGTCTGTCAGGGCTGGCACAGGAAGTGAAAATGGCCTCAAGTGTCTGGCGTCCTTCCACGCTGCTGCTCTCACATCAATGAAAACGCCATCATCATCATCATCATCATCATCATCATCATCATCATCATCATCATCATCATCATCATCTCTCCCTTCCTCCTTTTTTCCTCGTTGGATTCACAGTTGGTCACACGAACTGTGGAAATATAGACAGATTGAACGATGGAGTTATAAGTACTCAACTATGTTGTTCATTGGGATTTTATTTTATCAGATAAAGCAGAGTGTAATTGCAAGATGAAAGGGGAATTTAAATTTTATTTTGTCACTTTTTTTTTTTTTTACTGATAAAACATTCAGTCCCCTTTTATTCAGAAATTTGGGGAAATGCAAATAAAACAGCTACTCAAATTTTACTTAAGCTGCAAAAAAAAGCTGTTAGGCTTATTAATAAAGTGGGATATCGGGAACCAACGGATAAACTTTTTAGTCAAAGTAATATTTTAAAATTTAAAGATATTGTCTATATAAAAATTCTGGAAGTAATGTTTAAAGCATTAAATAAAAGTCTTCCTTTAGGTATTCAGAAATTATTCAAGTTAAGAGAGAATAAATATAATTTGCGAGGTTTGTTTATATTTGAATGTGCAAAAGAGAAGAGCCAGATAAAGTCCAGATGTATTTCAGTTATTGGTGTGAAATTGTGGAATGAACTGAATGATGAATTTAAGTTATGTCCTTTTTTGGTGAACTTTAAAAGAGCTTTAAGATGTAAAATAATAAAATCTTACGCTATTATTTAGATTTACATATGTATTATGGAAACTTTAAAAGAGCTTTAAGATGTAAAATAATAAAATTTTACGTTATTATTTAGATTTATATATGTATTATGGAAATATCCTGGTAGGTTATAGGGTAAAACAGGGAAGGCAAGAATAAGCTTAGCTTCAGCCTATTCCTTTTTTGGTAAACTGTGGGTCATCTATTGTTTATTGTTTTTTTTTTTTTTTTTGTTGTTGTTGTTGTTGTTGTTTCTGGAAATGTGGACAGTTTACCAAAATAAAATAAAATGAATGAATGAATGAATGAATGAATGAATGAATGAATGATCCCCCTGTGGGAATGCTGTTCTTCAGCTGGTTAGAGTGGACTGGATGATGGACGGTTCAGAATACGCAAGGACACTGCCACAAAACCGTTCAGGTGGGCGAATCGATATGAAATATTGACACCAACTCGGTATTATTACTGTATCAACACTAGGGGGATAAGATCAATACTTTAGAGTCAGATTACATCTTGACATTTAAGTATAATTTTTCAATGTAGTGCCTCAGCTCTTACTTTTTATATGCCTTGTTTAGTTAGGAAAAATGGACACAAATCATGTTAATATGTTATTAAAGTGTTTTGTTCACACATTTAAGCTTCGTCCAAATTCTGTCTGATGTTTGAACTAAAATATTTCGGAAAAACTACAAAAACGACAAAGTTTTAAAAAAGTATCGGCGACGGTATTGGTATTGGCGATTCGTGGTATTAGATCGATTCCAAAATATGCATTATTTTTAGCAGGGTGACAATCCTAAACATGCAGCCACAATAAAATGATTTAGATCATATGCTTAAATGGCCTAATTAAAGTAACACCCTCAAGGAAACTAATAACCTGTTAAAAGAGTAGAGATTGCTCTTTACTCCATCCAATCTGACTGAGCTGGAGCTATTTCTGCAAAGAGAGTCTGGCAAAAAAAAATATAACATCACATAAAGTCCCCCAAAAATACTTTTTTAAGTTGTAATGTGGCAAAATGTAGAAAAATAAAACAAGGGCTGTGAATATTTTTCCAAAACAGCTGTGGAACTTTTGTCTCGTCTAATTCTACGAAACCAAAGTTAAGGTCAGCATCAACTTGTCTTTCTACATGATATTTAGTGTTTCCAATTTTCCAAATGGACAACTTCTCTTTGCCACTTGGGTTGTTTCTAAATTGTGACCGTCTCAGATTTAAATGATAAATTTAAAAAGTCTGATATTCTGATGCTCAGCTGTTCGAAATGCTTTTTCAATGTGACGTTTCCGAATCCAACCTATGGATTCGGGCAGACGTGGATCCTGGGGGCTCCGTTCTGCTCTAAGTTGAGAGTCAGGTGGCAGCAGTGAGTCGCCCGTCTGGGTCCACAAATCTGGTGGTTCTGGTTCTTTGTCTCTGTTCGGTGTTTTCCGAGCTCCTGAATTGACACAACACTCGCCTCGCTGAGCCAGACCCGTCAGAACAATCTCTCCACTGGCACGTGTCAGCGAGAGCTGAGCCAGATGTTAATCCACAGGTAAAATCCTTTCATTCTTGATTCTGTCTTTTTTCCCACACGTTGTGAAAGGGCATCATCTGAACGTAAACCGGACTAAATGCATCAACATCAGTTACTAAGTTAAAGGGCTATGATAGTTCAGTAAAACTAATAAAAATATTAAAAAACTGAAATTGAGAAAAAAAAAAAACCCCTGAAATATTTAAAACTGTTGTTAATGAAAGAACTATATTGTGCATTTATAAAGCTAAAACATATTGAAATTATAAATAGAATATCCTTTATTTTTGTGTTTATGAATCTATTTATTAGCCTTTTGAACTGATGTGAAATTAATTTTTCCCCCCACACTAGCACTTTAAATCAACTTTGAGCAAATTATGACTCTTTATGATCCTCCTTGCAGCTTTTACGCTAGTCGGCAAAACGGCGACGGCAAAAGTTGGAGGAAAACACCAGAGTCAGTTTTTGTTCAACGATAATTGAAAACTTTCACCTTTTTCCAATTCTGCACCAACGTAAGAAAAACCTAAAACCACTACAACTGATAAAAACGAAACTGAAACGAAATATTTTACTAATAAAAAAACTAGCAAAAACAAATTAGAGCCAAATGGTTTAGAGAAACAAAAAGTCACAATGAGGGAAAACGAAACCATCATGGAAAAACCCAAAACTATTACGACTATCCACAATAAAAGCTGGACCGAAGAGCCTCAAACGCTGATATGTTTCTAAACCGAGCACAGAGTGGGGTGAGGTGGTGGGGGGGAGACAGCTTTGAGAAACACTCACCATTAGCAGCCCTAAGACCCCCCACCGTCCAGCCTCTTTCACTCTGAGCCTCCTCTCTTCGGGCCTTTGACCATCACAAGGATGCCACACAAACCCCGGCCCCCTCCCCCTCGCGGGGGCTGCCGCCCCCATGCCGGCTGCTGGCCTTTTCCCGGTCGTCTGATCCATATTTCAGAGGCGGCAGCGGAGACACCGAGGGGGTTATAATCCCACATTAAAGAACCGAGGCCCGGCCTTGTGAGCGCACGGTGCGCCAAGGTTCACAAGGTCCTACAAATCTTCAATTTCTGATTTCCGCAGAGTCTGCAGTCAGTTCCCAGGTGCTGAGCCGAGGGAAGAAGATCATGGTGAAGAAGACACAGTCAGTAGGATCCATAATAGGGGATTCTTTTTGTATAATAACATGATGTTTATGTAAAATGACCCTGAATCGAAACAGCTATCTCCTGTGCCATTAAAGCTTTAAGACAATAATAGTAAGTCACTCTGTTCTGTGGTCATATGCAGAAGTGGGTAGAAGACCCAGAAATTGTACTCAACGTATTTTCACTCAAGTACAAAAACATATTCGGTCAAAAGTCAACTCAAATACTGAGTAACTGGTCATTTAATACGTAGAGATTACATCAGCAGACAAACCAAAATATGAAGTTAGGTGGAAATTTTAGTATTTGAAAGGCCAAAACGAAAGTAATGCACACAAACAGCACAATTACAAAAATAACAATGGCAGTCTAGAGGAACATTTCTCCAAATTAATATAAAAGTTATGAAACGTTAGCAAAAATTTTAGATGTGTGTCTGTCTCCGGCCACGTTTTGGTTCAAACGAGCTTTTTCTTCATCCTGTGAAGTTACTCAGAGGATCAATACTTCAACGTAGTTTTACTCAATTAAAGGCAAGAAGTAGTCGTCCAAGAAATGACCCGAGAGTAAAAAGGTATTTGGTGAAAAGTCTACTCAAGTACTGAGTAACTGATCAAAACATCGAACGTTTTAACATTTGAAAATGACATCATCGGACGGATCGAGATGTAACGGTGCGTGGAAATTTTGCTAGTTTAAAAGCTGAAATGAAAATAATTCATATGAATGACAAAATCAGGCAAAATCAATTTCATTCAGTATAAAACTTATAAATCTTTAACAAAAATTGTATATTTTTGGTTAAAACTAATTTGTTCTTCATCAGTGCCGTTACAGTGGACAGAGTGTCCAGAACCAAAAGTCGTAAAAAATATTCCTAAAAATAAAATAATTTTTTTCCCCACCAAAAAAATAAACTCAAGTAAATGTAACTGTAGTTATTACCCAACTCAAATGTGTAGAGTCTGCATGAAGCAAAAGAGAGTTTAATCATACTGCATCATTAGATTTCCTATTCCTATTTGTATGTTTACTCTACCGCATCCCACAATGCAACACAAATCTGGCTACAGGAAGGCGTTTGGATCAAGTTTGCGTCACACAACCTGGTAGCTTTGTCGGACCACATTCACTCCGTAAACAAGCAAACTGTTCGGAACCGAACCGCCACCTCAAAGTGGTCCTTCTGGTCTGGTGCCGTTGGCTGTTTTCACATCCGCACAGGCAAAAACTGCACCAAGATCGAAGCGCCTCCAGGTCTTGCGATGAAACGTCTGAGGACATGCCATAGTGATGTGTGCTCCCCCACCTGTTGCCGACCAAAACATGGCTGCTCGACGTCTCCATCACTAAAAAGAAGGACAAAAATTTTGTCTCTTTCGAAGTATTTCAAGTTGCGGAAAACGCAAACAGTCACGGCCTGATGTTTAAAGACGCGTCGACCATCTCTCTGCTTTAAAACCAGCTGACATACTGTAAAGTCCAAGAGGTTAGCTTCAAAACCGCTGCGTTTCTGTTTCAGTCAAATCTTTCATTGCCAGAGAACGGGATAGAGCATGCAAGATGGTTCTGCACAAACTTCACCCAAAAAAAAACAGAAATTTGTCCACTGCCTGGATGTGGAGAGAACAAGAACAAAGTTCTTTGCAGCCAAAACATTTCGTACTCCAGGAAAAGTAAAGCGCAGAACACCTGGGAAACCATCGCAGGCTTCCCTGGATGTTCCTGCACATTTAAGATCTCTGACAAATCAGGCAGCACATTACAAGAGTGCAGAACAAACTACGAGAACTCTCAAGGTAAACCACGTTGTTCCTGTAGTTTTTTACTCATACAGCACTACCCCTCCCTCAAATGTTGCAGTATACTGCAGTCAATTAGCCAGAAGAAAGCTACAATTTACGTACTATGGGTCATTTTGGATTCTTATCTGAAAGTATTCTGCTACTGAGCTGCTTTCAGAGATAAACCCCAACGGCTTTGAACCTAAACGCCCCCATCTTGTCAGCTGGCTGAAAGAATTATGTCTCATATTAACCTCCCACTGGTTTAAAAATATAGCTGACAGTATGAGTCGATGGGCCCCATATGGTCGTGTTTCATGACTGGATGGGTAGTAAGTGGACTGGGAACAAGATGGACGTCAAAACAAACCTCCTGTATCCCAAACTCAGTTGAGCACCCGATAGTTCCTCTCTGGGTCTCATTAGGCTAATATGAAAAAAAATGAAAATTTTAATATCAGACGGTGGCAGGTATGTCACTCCATAAGCAGCAGCAGCAGAAGAAAAGAGCATTAAGTGCTGCCATGGCGACTGACTCTAACAGGTGTTTGTTCTGTGTGTTTACGTCAGTTCACAGAACAAAAATGATGATAAATAGATGGCATTATTATAACTGTGTTTGATCTGGTCTTATTTTAAGACCAGATCAAACACATGTTTTGGTTTTTTTTTCTGGTTTGAGGAAAAAAATTAAATTCCCGTACATTTTTGGTTCGAACGTCTTTGCAACTGTGTCAGTTTCACACGCGCAAGTCTTATTTCTTCTGAAAACTAAACAAACAAACAAAAAAAAGCGGAGAGGTTTTCAATAACAAACGCTTATACCGACATTTATTTAGGTCCCAAAAAAATATACTCTTTAAAGACAAATTCATAATGTGTATTTACAAATTTCCGAGGGTTTTCTTTTTTCCATTCACAACAGAAGAGCAGAAGAAACAAATAAAAAAAAAAAAACACATTAAAAGGAGAAAAAAAAAAAAAAAAACAACAAGCAAATCTCTGACATCTCTTTTGCATGTGGACGCTAATACTAGAACTGGTCAAGCTTTCAGAAAAATAGCCTTCATTTAACTGCTCTCCATTAAATAAAATTATTTTTTTTGTCTGCTCTCCCTCCCCCCACTCTTTTTTCTTATAGAAAGTTTTTTTTTTTTTTTTTGCTCCGTCTTCTCATAACGTCGTCGTCAGAACCCGCTGTGGCGTCGTTCCGTGGTGAGGTCTGAGGAGAGGGAACCAAACACAAGACGAGTTATTCAAAAACAGTAATAATTTAAAAAAAAAAAAAAAAAAAAAAAAGGAGCAAAAAGTGTCATTCAACACCAGCCTCCTCTTATGGAAATTAAATGAACGGGTTCGCGTCTCACTCCGCTTCATTGCTGACGTTGCCATCTCCACATATTAGCCTCAATCGCAGGGGAGGGGAGGGGAGGGGAGGGGGGGGGGCTGGACTGTGTCTGAATAAATAGCGGCGCATTATTTAAATGGCATTGGGTGGCAATAAAGCCGCTGACGGAGCAGGAGGGCTGATATCCTGCTCTGATGCTTGGCGAGGCGTTTAGGCGCTCGGTCACATGACTCGCCCCTGCTGCCGTTTACCTCCGCTCTGAGCTTCATTTGGCAGGAGCATCGCAGAATTAGAGCTGATGGGGTCGCAATAAGCGAGGCGTCGGCAATGATCACCTGTCAGTGATGAGCTGGAAGGGAGACTTCAGGGAATCGGGTCTGCGCTCCCTGTCCTCATCTGCAAAAGGAAAAAAAAAAAAAAGAAATACAATCAGATCTTGACTGTTCATACACATTTATAGCAATATTATTATGGCAGGACTAATTAATTTTGGTGTATTTTCTTGTTTCTGGATGACCTCAGATTTCTTTTTTTTTTTTTTTTTTGGTGTGTTCAGTGAATCCTCCATGCAATAATCTGCTTGGTTTATCATAGACAGAAACTTTTTAAAATGCCTTTAATAATTCATTGAGCTTCCTGTACTGTCCTGTAACTAGGATCAAATAGAATATATGTATGATTGAATTACAATTACTTTTATGTTGTGAGTTGAGGTGTTTGTTGTGAAGTGGTGCTATGTAAATAAAATTTAGGTTGAATGTCGACACAAAATAATGGCCTAAATAATATATATATGGCCTAAATTATATATATATATATATATATATATATATATATATAAGTTACTTAATTACTTTAGGCAGTTAAAAAAAGTGCTGTTAAAAAATGTCACCGACACATAATGGTTAACGCAGGTAAACATGGCTACCATCTCTTTTTGGGCTGAAGCTTCCCGATGACTCCATGTCGCTGTCGTCCTCCGAGTCCGACGTCCCCGCGCCGGCCGCCGCGGCGCTGGCGGCGGCGGTCGCCGGCACCGCTCCGTGCAGCGGAAGGTGTCCGGGCGGCGCGCCGCCCAGCAGCGACCGCATGTTCAGAATAGAGTTGGCGTTGATCAGGGCCGCGTTGGCCCAGTTGTGCAGCTTGCCGATCTGACAGGTGTATATTCCGTGACCCGGCAGCAGGGCCGGGTGGCCGGCGGATGCCAAAGCCGCCTGTTGCGCGAAGGCCGCGGGGGGAGCAGCCTTGTGCGAGCCGCTGTCGGGGGCCGTGGCGGTCTCCGCCAAAGACCAGATTTTCGGTTTGCTCTGCGGCGCTCTCTGGCACTCCGGTAGGCTCGGCGAACGCTCCGCCGCCAGCTTGTCCCCGGCCTCCGCCGGCACCGTCCTCCCGCTCTCCGTGGAGGCCTGCTCCCGGACGGAGCCGGGCTCCCCGGCTCGCTGCTCCTCCTCCGGCCTCTCGACGTCGACCGTTTCCAAATCGATCTCCTCCTCTTCCTCCTCGCCGTCGCTGCCGGTCTTGCCGTGCTCGTCCTCGTTGTCGCTGCTGAAGATGCGGCCGTCCCGGTCCTCAGCGCTGCGGCCCCAGGTCACCTTGTTCTCCTTCTTCAGGCGCCTGCGAGCGTTCGCGAACCACGTGGAGACCTGGGAGCGCAGAGAGCATTAAAAATATATTCTTTAATATATGACAACGCGCACGCTGTTCTTTAAGAGTTACGTAGCAGTAAAAAAAAGAGAGCAGAAATAAACTGCAAACTTTTTTCTCTCTTTTTTAAAAACACCACAGCCGTTTTAATGATCTCATCATTTCTGCAATAATGCATAAAACTAGTTTATATAACAAAGATTAAAAAAAAAAATAAAACAAAAACGGTTTCTGCGAAATCGTGTCCCGTTTCACCTTTAACGCAAAAAAAAAATAAAATAAAATAAAATAATAATAATCATTATGGTGCATCAGATGTCCCTGCCGCCGCCGCCAACCTGTGTGAGCGTCATCCTGGTGATGATGGCCAGCATGATCTTCTCCCCCTTGGTGGGGTACGGGTTCTTCTGGTGCTCCTGCAGCCAGGCCTTCAGGGTGCTGGTGGTCTCCCTGGTGGCCGTCTTGGCCCGGGACGGGTCCCCGTACGGGTACTGGCCGTACGGGTAGAAGCCCTGAGCGGCGTGGACGGGCAGCGAGGCCGCCGAGTGGGAGCCCGGACCGTCCTTCAGCTCGTACTGGGAGCCCTGGGAAACAGCAGCAGGGGGGCGGGGGGGAAGGAAGGCAACTTGTTGAATGACGTCTACACTGTAAAACGGTACTTTTTTTCAATTCTGTTTTTGGAAGGGATTCGATATTAGTCATACTTTAAATCTTATCAGTTAAATGACTTGTCAGTTTTTTTTTATGTTAAACAATTGTTTACAGTTTGGATTATAATTGCATGTTTTCGTTGTTTGTTAGACCCAAAAGTGAAGAGTGAGGCCGATATGTTTACATTGGTTTCTATCATGAATCAATGACCTCACTAAATAATAAGGATTGTCGCAGGACTTGATGTTCTGCCTGAATTTTCATTTGCATTGAGCTTTAAATGGTTTCGCAGCAGCGCTAATGCTGAGGTCAAACTGAATGTCCTGCTGGGAAAATGACACGAATCGAGGGGGAAAAGTTGGTCAGACCAGATTTCACGTTTTGCTGCTGTTCCAGTCACAGTTAAAAAAAACAATGATGCATTTTTGTTTCTTGACAGCAGGAGGATGAACTGGATGAGCAGAAATGATCTCAAACATTTTTTTTAGAGTGTAACTCTTGTATTTGGGCATTTGGATTTATAACAGTTTACTGAATTTACTCTCTCTTTTTTGTGTTAAACTGCAGAAAGTTATGTTGGTTAAGTTTATTGGATAAATAGCAACAGTTATTTTAACCAGTGTATTAAATACCAACCCACCAAAATTAACTCCAGAAATAATTATTTCAAAAAATAAATAATATAGTTTTACTCCAAACAACTAATACTACTATATACACTGTAGATTTTAATAAATATAATGGTATGTTTTTGAAGTAAAAAAATAAAAAATTTAATTTTTTTTGTAGAATTACATACTTCTGAACGCACAACAATTTCAGATCAATTCCCAATATTTTAGCGGTGTTATGAAAAAAAAAAAAAAGTTGACTGGTGTTACTCAAAATTCAGAAGATTTTAAAGAAATAACTCAACTTACAATACCGGCGTTTTGCAGAAACGGCGTTTTCTTTTTTGTGGGTTTTTTTTTTTTTTTTCTTTTCCCAGCGAAAAGTTTACTTTCGGCACGTTTAAATGCGCAGACCGGGGCGAAAACAAACACGGTCTGCGCACGGACTTGGTCCTGTAACACCTGAGCTGCGGCTCTTACCATCTGGGATATGAGGGCGAGGTCCGCCGCTCCGCTGTACGGCAGAAAGGCACTGTAGTTCGGAGCCGCCCACGGGCTTCCGTACATCCCCAGCATAGAGCCGACAGCCGCGGCCGTCGCGGAGGAGCTCACCGCGCCCTCCGAGCCTCCGTCCCGGGCGGCCGAGGCCGGCCGCTCGCTCCCGTACACCTCGTGTGAGGCACCGAGGAACTGGGGGAAGCCCAGCTGAGGGAAAGACATGTCCGGGGGGAGAGGAGAGAAGGGGGGGAAAGAAGACAAAGGGTCCGTGCGGTACAGAGCTCCACAAAAGTCAAAAGAGGAAAACGGCAAGACAAAAAAACCAAAAAAAAAGAAAAAAAAAAAAAAAAAAAAAAAAGGAAAAAAGAAGGAACCCCAAGAAAAAAAAAAAAAAATTAAAAAAGGGGGGGGGTGGGGGGGGGGGGGGGGGGGGGGGGGGGGTGTTGCTGTCTGAACCTAAAGATACCCCCTTTATTTCAGAAACTGCCAAGCGTCTCCTCCTCTCCGCCGCCACGGAGTAGCGAATGTCAGAGCCGCAGTTTGGCACCTCGAGAGCGGAGTGATGCGAGCGTCTGGCCGCGGGAGCTTTGTGGATGTGGAGCTGACGGACTGATTGGCAGCCTACTTAAGCACCAAGCTCCTCCTATGCCCGGGGCAGGCGATTAGTGCATTGGTTAGCCCAGGTCGCGCGTATGTGTGCGCGCGTGTGTGTGTGTGTGTGTGTGTGTGTGTGCTGAAGTGTGTGATTTAATTTCAGCAGAGCGCATTTGTGATGGTGTTTGTGCGCATCCTGGGTGTATTGTCATTATTATTATTGATATTCGTAATTACCTTTAAAAAAATCTCTCTATATTTATATAGATTTTATTTTTAATTAATTTTTTTTGGAAGATATTTTTGTAGGGTATTCGGGGACATTCTTGCCATGCAGATCGGCCCGCTGGCATCAGTTTTCGGTCAGGCCCCCCAGGGAAGCTCTGTGATTGTAGTCAGGAGTCAGTGGAGCGTCGTGTTTTCAGGGCAAAGATAGAGAAAGCTGAAGGTAATGTCAGAGGTGGGAGAGGATACCAGAAGGCAGAGAGTTACGGAGGACTGTGGAGTGAAAAAATGACAAACAGGGCCGGCCAAAGGCCGGATGAGGCCCCGAGCAGACATTTATTTTGGGGGGGCCCTTGTCAAGCCAACCCATGAAGGCGTAATATTGTATTTGGTCTGACATATTGACTGTTGCATGTTGTCACCTTCCTAAAATAATGTAGTCGTTTTTTCTTTTTTTTTTTTTTTGCCTAATTCATCTTTTGGCACAAATAGAAGGTGTTTTTGTTTCTTCTATTTTTTAAAAATATTTTAGAAAAAACTATTTTTGGTAAAAAATGACTTAGGTCATTATTTTAGGACGATGATCATGTACAATTATAACATCCATTGAATGTATTTATTATTATTATTATTATGGTTTTGAACCAGCCTCCTTTTGTATAGCTATTTTCAATAGCACTAGGGTAACTTTGAGTTGTCTTCACTTGTTAACAACATCTGCACTGAAGAGTGGATGGCATAGTGCTTAGTTACCAAAAGTTTTATAGTTTTAAAGTTTCTTAGTTTTATAAAATATGATAGAGCAGCTATTTCAGATCCTTCAGTGTTAGAAGCTCCATTTATGTTTCTGTTTTAATCGTTATTTTATTGTTGATTTGCTTTGATCTCACTAGTTTAGCCAATTTTCAATATTTCTCCCTTTCTCAATTTACCAGCGTGCTTCCCGTCCCAGCTGCTCCACATCTCCCGATTTCCCTCCGCCTGCTCTCTTCCCCGGCTGCCTCCACTCACCTCTGATTAGCCCCTCTGGTTCCTATGCCTCTCTCCCCTCCCTCGGTGTACTGAAGCTTTTTGGTTCGTTCTCCACCGGTTTCTCCTTGCCTAATGTTTTCCTCCATCACACATTTCAAGCTTCTTTTTGTTTGTTTTCCCATTAAAAGACTTGGCTCCTCCTTAGCCTCCAAATTTGACAATTTCCACATCGCGGCTGTGTAGAGACAGCTCCAAAAAAAAAGGTGTGTTTGGTGTCAACGAGGTCAATGTAGTGATCTGGTTCCAGCCGGTTCAGTTGTGCAGGAACAACTTTTTAAAAGCCTGTGAAGTAACCAGTCCGTGTTCACTCCATTCTATTCATTTTCCAGAATAAATTGGGTTGAAATGATTGAATCTTGTTGATTTTCTTTCTCAGCCTCGAGAAATAGCAACGACAAAAAAATTCAATTGGCATTAAAATGCCTCTTGTTTTCTGTCTGAATCCTGGAATGTTAAAATTTTTTTTTCCTGTTTTGTTTTAACTGAACTCTTCATTGTACTTATGTGGCAACAAACAACAAATTCAGTGTCTGAAGCGCCTCACGGTCGTGTGGAAACAAAAATCACCCACACGTTTCTGAACGTCGCCGGTTTTTGATCAGATCTGGAACTTTGTTGAACAGTTGAACTTCTCCACATCGCAAAACATTCCGTTTTCGCGTCGCGCTACGAGTTCTCGCAAAGCATGCTTGTGCCTCAGGCCGGCTCTGCTGAGAGCAGGAACAATCCGACTCTCCAAATAAAAAAAATAAAATAAAAAAAAAGGTAAGTAAAAAGTGACGTTTGGAGAATCGGGGGAGAAAAGACAGCTTGTTTCCTCATTGAGGCGTCTCGGCTATCACAACAGGCACTCTGCTTCGATTTGATTCGTTAAAACGCGCACACACACACACACACACACGCACACACACGCACACACACACTCTTCGTGCCCACACACACTCCGTCACAC
>VMRN01000036.1:1111686-1125306 GCA_010277015.1 Poeciliopsis turrubarensis
AAAAAAAAAAAAAAAAAAAAAAAAAAAAAAAAAAAAGATCCAAAAAGATCATTGGTCTTAATTATAAAAGCCCACACACACCATTTCCACAAAATTCATATCCTCCACACAAATATCTCCACTCTTCCAGGATAAACTCCTCACACTTGGGCAAACATATAAAATAACCTGCAATAACTGCACAGACATGCTGCTGTGTGAGCATCCTGCTCTTAAGCTCCGTCAACTTCCTCATAAAACCCTACGCTCATTGAATGCATCTCCACCCTGCCATGAGGTAGGTCTGACTTTCAGGTCAAGAACCTTAAAAATGTGCTCACTGAATGGGAAATCACTGTTCATATATGAAAATATGATGTATTTTGCAACTAAATATGTATATAGTGGTAAAAAAAAATCTTTTAAAAATTGCAGATAACTTGTGGAAAAAAAGAAGAGAGAAATAACAATTCAGGCTCATCAATCTTTTATTGCGGTGATGTCATCGATTTGTGTCAGTCAGAGCTGTTTCTGCAGATTTTTCAAGTTGGCAGGAAATAACGGCCTTTCTTTACTTTATAAAAATAAAACAAGCTTTAAACTTAAGTACATGTAATATAAATCTAGTAGTGTACATCAGTAACGTGCCGTCTCAACGCTCTCACTGCCATTATACGGGAGCATGTTCCTCCTGTGTGTACGTCACCAATAAAATGGCTAAAAAACATTTAGCACATAAACTAATTTTCAATAATTTAGCTTATATATATATAAAGTACTGTGTTTGTTGTCCCCAACTGTGTGTAACGTGTTTCGTGTGCAGAGGAGCCATCATAAGCAGCAGAGAACAGAGTGGAGGTGAGGCAGGCAGTTCTCCTGCCTCATGGCAGGGGGCGCTCGTGATCCCAGACATCGGTTTTGCGACTCCGCAACTGCAGAGTGACAGCAAGCAAGCCGTACAGTAAATAAGTAAAGTACAGCAATTTATATATATTTTTTTTCCGACGTCAACGTGGAAGACTGCATTTCTACACTTAGACAACTTTTTCTAAGGTGGATTTTCAATTGCAGCAGTTTGATATTTACGTAGTATACAAGAAAAGACACGCCGAGGATAAAGACTTGGCCTCCAGCAAATGCATGCGCGAAATTTCCGTACGTAAACAGCAGCATGCATGGTGTTTATATTTATAAATCGTAAGTCGGTTCCTCACCAGCTACAAACCTCACCCACTGGTGCACATAGATATTTCTCTTCAGGCACTATTTAAAGCCTTTTCGTCAGCTGTATTTTTCATAATCTGTTTTTGATCTCCATTTGCAGACCTTGAAAGCAACACAGACAAAGTTGGAGGTACATAAGACGTACGTCAGAGATCTTTATAATTACAGCTGAAAGTTGGTTTTCGCATGCAAAAATACAACAGTGTCGTCCACATACTTGTAAAACATGACTTAAAGCTGAACAACTTGAGAAAATTCATAAGTATGCAATCTAAAAACCAGAGGACCCAGTATGAAGCCCTGAGGTACACCATCAGGTACTCGCTGTCTTTTTTTACAACTCAAATGTAATTTTATGTTTGTGTTAACTGTTTGCTGTCTCTAGCGAAGACATGAAATGCTTGAAAGTCTAGAAAGATTTTCATTCTACACCATCCAGTCGAACTTAGATAACATGAGATTGAGGTTTTCCAAAACACACTGAAAAAAAACAACAAAAAAACACAAAAAGTAAAACATATTTGAATAGAATGTTCATTAAAAATAGTTTTGTATTCAGATGTGAAACAATTTATATACAAATATCAAAAGTTTCAAAACTTCTGGAAGGAAAAAAAAAGCTGAGTTCTTTTATAACTGATCAAATATTTTCTTGATTTGTACACCGAGGCTGTTGACGTTTTCACAGTCACCACAATGCTTTGATTGACGGAGCACCGAGAATTTTAGTGAAATTTAAAGCCCAAATCAGCCAAAGCCGGTAAAATAAACAAAAAAAACCAAAAAAAAAACCCCCAAAGAAACACAGTGACTGCGAGCGAGCACATGGCGCCGCCCCACAACGAGGCCAAGACTGTCACGAATCCGTGCAAAGACTCAGGAGCTGAGAGCGTGCGCCGCCGCTGTCTGTCAAGCCTCTGGGAAGCAACAGTGGAGGTGGGGAGCAAGCATTCCTCACAGCGGCTCCATGCAGTTCAGCCAATTAGCAGCTGAGTGGTTTGTTTAAGTCCAAGCGATGATGAGCTGTTGTGCTGGGAGGCAGCCTGGTTCATTAAGCCCACTGTTGTCTCTGGTTTGCTCAGCTTGCCTGGCCTTAACAGCCTCTTGGTGCTTGTTTACCAGCTGCAAATATGACAGACTGCGTGTCTATTTGACCGTCTGTTTGCGTGAGTGCGCATGCGTGCGTGTGCGCGTGTGTGTGTGAGGTGATGCCGGAGGTGGCGAGTTTTTATGTGTTTGCACGTGGGGGTGATTCTGCGATTTTGATTTTAGGTGCTGGTTCTTACAGGCGGAGTATGGTAAACAAAACAAAAAAACAAAAAAAACCTGTGCAGCTGCAGGCAATTGTTAAAATTCAACTAGTAATTAAGGAAAAAAAAAATTTAAGTAGAATTTAAAGCTGCTCGCCGAGTGAAAAGAGCAGCAGCGTCTGACTCCAGCGTGACGCTCCTTGTGGTTGCTCAGGTCAAGTTTCTCTTTGGTGTCTGATGGCGACAGTGCACGACTGAGACAAATGCAAATTAACAGCGACTTACTTGGAAGTTTGCTGGCTATCGGAACCACAAACCTCTCCTTGGATTGGTGTCCTATGCGACGGACCGACACAGAACACGGCATCATTTTGAACGAAAAAGAAAAATAAGTTACAGTTTGCCACAAAAGTAGACGGCAAGCAAGTGAAGGCTACTTTCTTCTGACCAAAATACATACGAACGAGGCACGAAGACCTTCGGGAGAGTATTCTTTTGGATCGCCTGCATCCCACTTCGTCTGACGGAAAACTGGAGTCAGACCCGGTGGTGGTGTGATGATCTGGACCTGCTGTCCACCAAGAAAACCCTAAAGTCTGTCTGGACAAAGCTGGATCAGGCCGAGGTCACGCAACTAAAAACACGACAGCAGTGCTTAGATATCCATAAGGAATGGTGAACGGATAGCTTTTTCCCCCCTTAAGGCAGTGTTTTTTTTTTTTATAACTTTTTATAAGTTGTTTCTCTGCCATTAGCATAATTAGCAGTGAATACAGGAGGATGATTAACAGCGCCAAGACCCTCCTCCTACCTCCGGTTGGTTGTTTTTGACTGGGAGCATTTCTTTAGATGGCAATAGTAGCTGAGGGAGCGAATGAAGGAGCTCAATCTTTTCACAGATTATCCGTCTCACAGTAAACCTTCATGGCTTGGTGACGGTTGCTGGAAATCATACTTTTGTAAATTGGATAATCCGATACCAATACTTTATATTTGAGTTTGATGTTTTATCAAACTTCTGACCTTTTTGTGCTTCTTTTCCTTTGAATTATTTTGATCAAAATTGGGATTTTCACAAAGCTTTCATACAAAATACTTTAATAACATGCTAACTTGATTTGTGTGGATTATTTGTACTAAATAAAGAGCAGATCAAAGCAAAATATTGAGTTTCGATGGAGTCTAAAACTAAAGTATCGGTCTTGCCACGCTCCCATCGATCCGATACAACTTGGTATTGATACTGCCCACATTTTTGCATCGATCTGCCCGTCTTTACTTTTTGCGATTTTGCTCTGCCATTGGAACAATCAATGTAATAAACTGGCAGAAACAGGAGAGAACAGGGGCAAACATGTTTCACTGCGCAGGTGACTTTGCTGTGACTCGGTCCAGTTGTTGTCGACTGTGAAGCAAATTATCTGCAAGTCCAGCTGAGAACCAGACAACCTCAAGCATCGCTGGTGAAAAATAAAAAAAAAAAAAAAACTTTTCAGCATCTTGAAAATCATTTTCAGGTCAACGGAGCGGCAGACAACTCCGTCTTTCACCACTTGGACAAATATTAGTCTGACAGTAACACTTGAAGAGTACGCCTCCCTTTGTTTTCTCACTCAACACGAGGCACTGAGTCAAATAAGCCGCGGTGTATTAGCGGAGGTCGTTGATCTAATGAGGCCCAGACTCTCTCTCTCTCTCTCCACCCGCAGCGATAAAACTGAGTCAGACACTCTCACTTCTCCTGCCGCAGACAGACTCGGCGTGGATCTCCTTCCATGTTTCCCCTTCCATGTGAAGAGCGGTTTATTCAAGGTGTCACAGCTGCCTGCGTCTCTGTTGGGGCGTTAAGGAGGGTCACAGCTTTGTGACAGTCTGCTTGCCTGCGTGTGTGTGTGTGCGTGTGTGTGTGTGTGTGTGTGTGAGAGAGAGAGAGAGAGACGGAAAGAAAGAAAGTAAGAAAGTGTTTGCAATGCAACGGCCGCTGACGGATCACTTCATACTGGGGCAATTACTTCAACTGTGACAGATTGCCTCAGCAGAAGTGAGTTTAGGATAAAACCTTTTCTCCCTTCAAATCTTCCTCTGTTCAATAAGGAAGCTTGTGGTTCTCCCGGCTAATGACTTCCTCCTCGCTGTTGCACCGCTTTCTTTCTGTGTGTGTGTGTGTGTGTGTGTGTGTGTGTGTGTGTGCGCGTGTGTGTGTGAGGGAGTGAGAGAGAAAGAAAAAGAGAGCAGGGGGTGACAGTACCATCTGTCTGACTGCTGTAGCCCTTGCCCCTGCCCAGCTGGTGGGCACCGAGTAATGGGAGAGGACTTCCTCATCTCGGCCCCCTGAGACACTCGCCGCATTAGTATGCAACACCTACTGTCAGAATGAACCAGAGAGACGAGGCAGAGACAGAGACAGAGACAGAGAGAGAGAGAGAGAGAGAGAGAGAGAGAGAGGAGTCTCTTTTTTTCTTCTTCTTCTCTTCTTTTTTTTTTTTTTTTTTTGTTTCTGGAAACCTGAGCAACCGAAAGTGTCAAGTGATGGGAACTGAATGCCCCGACTCTGGAAAAATTGGCACACGCGGCGCAGACCCGCTCGGCGCGCATCTGCCTGCGACTGGCAGTTGGAGGAATGTAAATTAGCATATATACTAAACGAACGGGTTCCTCTCTCTGGGAGGCGCAGATGAAATGGCAGAGAAGTGGAGAATGTTGCTCCATTCCGGTCCAAATATTGCACCTCGCACATCAAATGTTGCATCTTACGCCGCAAAAAGTCTGAAGATCTTCGTGGGTGGAAGAGAGGGTGGGGGACGGGGGGGGTTTATGTGTTTGCCGACCGAAAAAGCCAAAAGGCGACTCATGTAATTGACCAAAACTTGAGCTGTTCTGATTTATAAATATGCCACTACTTCTTTACAATATTCCAAAGCATGTTAACACAGACTGTTAGTGATAGTGTGTAATTTGAATCAACGTCTTGCTTCGTCACGATTCCATCGATTACAGCAATACGTGATCCATAAAGCAGCTCCAGACCGTCATGTCAGGATCAGTCTCAGGGGTTCTTGATAGGAAATGCTGCTACTTTTCCACAATATGCCCAGCGAAGACTCTTTGCGTTCTGTGTGGACAGCGCCAGTTTTTGCCGATCAATTGAACCACGGATGCTGCTTTTGCCCTTGCTTATTTTTAGACAATGAACTTTGACCTTAGCAGTGCTTCATGTGTCTTGCGGCCTTCTGGACGAGTCGCAGATAAACACTGTTGCAGTGATCCTGCAGAACTTTCCGGCTCTTATGAAGAATCTGCCCGGTTCCATCTCTCCTTCATTTGTGACAACTGGATCCAGCTGCATTTCCATTGACCTTGAAATTGCTCAGATTGCAAAAAAAATTTTATTTGCGCAAAAGAGACGCGCCAAGTCTGAAAGAAAACTCACGTTTTTGCTCCAGAATGGAATCGGAGGGTTTTTCTTCCATATCAAATTAATGAATTTAGCAAAACTGCCATAGAAACACGTTTATTTTATTTTATTTATGCATCACACAAGTCACGTGATCAACAGTAGGATGTTACTACTGGCAGAAAAGACAAAAGACGATGACAGGAAGTGGTAGGAGGATGAGGCCATGGCGTGCTCTTCACGACTTATTTTCGCATAAACAGGCTTAATCAAATGTGATTTTAATTGTGTTTCTTGTTTAATGGAAATTCTGCGATTACGAAATCATGTTTGTTCGTTTTTTACATTCTGAGAATATTGACAAAATTGTATGCACGCTTACAATTTTGTCAAATTGTAAATTTCACAATGAACTTCTTCGGTTCGTTGGAATCCCAAGGCCTATAAACCATCGTCTGACCGTTTCAGCCCTCCCCTCTAGGTGCCAGTGAATTTACTTCTGATACGATCTTGAGTTTCCCTGGACCTGGACGTGATGTGTGGCTTCCTGAGAACTCGAGTTGTTCAGCACACGTTACTTTACATGTGTGGAGAAAAAAAAAAAAAAGCGATACGCTCTCTATTTTTCATACCAGAAAAACAAGACATTGTCTCAGAGTCACTGATATAGCTTATATACACCAAAACAAAAAACAAAAAAACAAGAAAGCCAAAGTAAAAGCGGATGCCAAACGCAGAAGAGCAAAGCTGCCTTTCAGCCAGACAGAACCTCGGTCACTGCGGCGCCGAACCTTTAAAAACCGATCAGAAATAAAGGTGAAAACAACAACTGGAAGCCGGAGTCGGACGCCATTTGTTTGGCGGCTGAAAGTCGGGGACTCTTCAGGCGTCGCTGACTAATGATGTGTCTTTATCTGCGCCGCGGCGGCAGGCCTGCGTTTGGATCCGCGGTGTGTGTGAGCACAACAGAGGCCGATAGCGTCCCACGCCGAGGCGGAGACCGCTCTCTGAATCTACGCCTCTCTGTTCCACGCCACTCTCTCCTCCCGCATGCTTTTCCGCCGCACCATCTCTCCCTCTCTGTCCCCCCTCACACACCCTCCCTCCTCTTCTCTCTTTCTCTCTCTCTCTCTGTGTTTCTTTCTCCTTTCAAGCGTGGAATCATTTAATTATCGCCTATAGCTCTTTTGGCAGGCTGTTGAATGCCCACCTCTCAAAGCCTAGAGGAAACAATTTACCCAGGGATATCACACACACACACACACACACACACACACACGCACACACAAGCGCAGGCATTTCAAGGAAAGGATTTATTACACCAAGTCCATCTGTGCTTCATAGAAATCCACCACCTAGTTCAGATTGAAAAGTGAAAAAATAATAATAGTAGCGAGAGAGAAAAAAGAAAAAAAGGCTGATGTTTCAACGTTGCTCCAATCGATTTTTTTCTTGCATGTAACGTCGTTTCAAACACTTTTAAGTAAAAGCTAATGATTAAATGTTAAAGCATTTAGCGCCCCATTATGGCAGCAGCAGGAGACGATTCGTTCGGGATGCCTGACTTTTTGTGTCTTTGCCTGGACCTCCGAGGAGCGACGATAACTTAGAAAGTCGAGGAGAGAGAAAAAAAAAAAAGGCGGGAAGCTGGGGAGAAACGTCGGGGGACCCATTGAGAGGAAAGTAACGACCCGTCTCGGACCGCCGGCTCTTTCTCGTTGTAAAAGATGTCCGTTACGTTGGAGAAGAAGAAGAAGAAAAGAGAGAGAGAGAGAGAACACACTAAAATGGATGACAAGGCCAAGAGAAGGATGAAAGGGAGAAGAGGGGCGAGAGGCGGTAAATTTTCGACAGAGCTCTCACTTCATTACGGGGCTGATCAGAGGCGAGGCAGGGGCAGAGACAAAGGGCCCCAGTGTTGTCGGCCCCGCTCCGTCAGTGTTACGCCGAGGTCAGCCCTTTAACTCGCCGGGCAATGAATAACCGGGCTTTGAGGCGGCACAATGGCCCGGCCGGCTTTCGCTGGGCTCCGGGTTGGACCTGCCTATTGTCCGGGACCGGGACTGGGGAAGTCACCAATCTGTAGGAACGCAGAGAAGCTAAAGGACGCAACGGGCGGAAAGGAGCTGCTCTAGGCGTGTGTGTGTGTGTGTGTGTGTGTGTGTGTGTGTATGCGTGTGTGTGCGTGTGTGCGCGTGTGTGTGCGTGTGCGTGTGTGTGTGTAATGTGGAGGTCAAGAGTACTCCATCAACACTATGCCATTAAAGATTAAAGGATGTGCTGCATAAAGGGGGCTGGACAAATTCCTTAGCCTTTCTGTGTGTGTGCGTGTGTGTGCGTGTGTGTGTGTGTGTGAGAGAGAGAGTGTGAGAGGCTTTGGCTTCCCTTACAGGTACATGTTTAAAGTTTGGACTGAAACTGGCCAGGAAAACCCAATGAATGAGTCCATTACCTTTTGAGCCAGTTACGAAAATTGTTGAGCAGCTGGAAAAAAGTGAAGGAAACCTTTAAAAATGAATCGAGCTTTGATTGCATCGGCATAGTCCAGCCATCATTCACACCCACTTATCCATGGATCATAGCTACCTATTCAGTACACCAAAGACATAAGAAATTATGTTATCTTCATCGGTGCAGACAGAGCCTCTGCATGGCTTATTGAGAGAATAAATAACATTGTTGCTGCTATAGTAGTAGCAACTTCCTCAAAATTCATGAGAGTGGAGCATCTGACCAGTATGTTGTATCTTTGAGGTGTGACAAACATTTGCTGGAATTTTTAAGCACATCCATAAAACCTGTGGCAGTCCTGCTTCACCAGAGATTCAATCATGAACTTCATTTTCAAATGCGTATAAAGTTATTTACGTCATAAATAAATGTGGTGTGCTTCAGAAATAAGCAGACATGCAGTGGAGGGAGAGAAATTGACCTCTTGAGTCACAAGATATTTATAGCCCCCAGGAAAACAAAAGGAGGCAAAACAAAATAAAATACGGAGTTCCAATACGGCCAGATATTTCTCCTGTGGGTGCTGGACTCAATAGTGAAACCATCAATTGTTAAAAGGAAGGAAAACGGTGGCGTTTGTGATTTTTGCTAAAATAATCATTTCGTAAGTGGTTCCCCACTTACTGGATAAATGTGCACAAAAGAAAAAAAGAACAATTTTTTTTTTCTGTGTGAAATTATGCAATCAGTTAACTTTACCCACGGATGTAAATTTAAAACTAAAAACTAAAGGTTGATTAATTGTAAGTAGTCTGGGAGCAGATTCCCGTCACTATTCAGTGTCAGTTTGAATGAGACTTTTAGGCCTCATGAAAAGCCACTGCCGTCGCATTTTCCCCCGTTAAATCACTCTGCGTGACTCGATAGGTGCTGGAGATCCCTGATGAACTCTGATTTTAGGCCGTCCGCTTCCCTCTCGCTCGTGGTTCAATTCCCCCTCAGCCCTCCATTCACAGGGAAGCTGCTTTCATCTCCCTCCAACGTATCGCTTTGCCATAACTGCCTGCAGAGTGTGTGAGTCTGTGCCTGGCTGCCTTGCTGGTGTCCCAGTGAGTTTAAGGATCTGCTAGTCAGACTGGAGGAGAGGAGCTGCTGTCGAGCCTCAGGATTTTTCTGGCCAGCAGCGGTTTGGAGCTGCTAGAGTGGTGGGGAAATTTATTTTATCTACTTGTTTTTCTTCCTATTGTGGGCAAAGTGATCAGAGAACAAACCAGGTGGCTGTTTTTCTTTTTCTTCTCTTTAATTTTTTTTTTTCCCACCCTGTCTTACCTCGTTGACTATTTTGCAAATCAACTCATTTTGTGCAGACAGAATCGGTTTCAAATTGTTATTTTTTCATAACCATCTGCAGCGTGACACTCGGGAGTTTTTCTCATCAGTGTGCAGCTGAGGTGGCTTTCATAAGCGGAGCATTTTGGGCTTTCGCCACGACGCTCCGCCCGGTGTGTGAAACTTTCTTAGACATTTCTCTGGGTTTATTTCAAATGTGACAGACGCAGAGATGAAAAAAGAAGGAAAAGGAAAGGGAAGAAAGGTGGGGAAGGAGTTCAGGAGGGACGGATAGAGAAGTAGAGGAGAGAACGCCAGTCAACATCCTGGAAGTCTGCAGAAAGAGAGAAAAACAAGACATTAAAAAACAATTACATTCAGTACTAAGACTATTGATTATACTGATTTCTTTAGAAGGCTTTTCTATTTCTATTTTTTATTTTTCTTGCTAAGAGAAAAAGTGATCATGATTTAAAGAAAAAAAAAAAAACTCATTTAAAGTGGCTAAAGTTTTTCCACCCCAGGACATTTTTACATGCTGTCAAGTTATGGCAAACTTCTAAGAATTTTTATTGGAATCGTTTGCGAGCGGAAAACAACAACAAAGCAGTGAATCATTTTCAAGTGAACGGAAACCAATGTGAGTAATTCAAAACAAAAATCTAAAAAGTTAGCATTTGCATTCACTGAATGCTCAGGATCATGAAAACCAAGGGTGAGATCGATATTTTAGTTTCAGATTCCCAGTTGTAGCCCCTCAACTTTACCATCCAAAAGATGCGGTTTGCTTTGCTCTCCAGTGATTATCTTTGCACTTTATTTATTTAGTAATTTGTGCTGCTTTCTATCGTTTCTGTTTGTGACGTTATTATGCTATAAACAAACCTTAGATAATAAAGACTGGTATTGGTATTGTATTGGTAACGGTGACACTGGTATTTACTTTGTATCAGATCGATCGCGTAGCTGCAGCATCACGTAGCTTTATACTCAAACTATGTTCGCCACTTCAAGCATTTGGCATGCAGACGTGAGTTAAACTTTGTCAGCGCAGACAAAGTATCTGCATAGCATAGCATGATTCTATATAATTTTATTTAGGTGCTACAGCCATTCATTTTTGCAGCATTGGGCTCTACATGGGGTTTGTATCACATGCCTAATTTGCATAATTTGTGCTTTGTCATTTTTTGACATGTCGATGGAAAACTAAGCCTAAAAACTAGAACCTAATTATGCTGCATAACCAAAACCTCAAAGAATATTATAGAAAATAAGAATCTATAATAAATAAGTAGAAACAAAGAAACATCTCAGACATCGACATTGTATCCGGCACGTCGTCACTATCCGGGTAAAAGGAAACTAATGCACTAATAATGAACGATATTCACAAAAGGAAATGTCACCGCTACAATCGTCACATTTTACACTGATAAATTCACATTCCAGTGGTGGCTCCACATACCTAATTTAGCTCAGCATTTTAAATCAAGAGCATTAAAAAAAAAAAAGAAAAGAAAAGAAAAAAAAGAAGCTATTATTTATTTGCAAACAGCTGCCAGATTTAATGTGTTTCTATGCAAATGAAGTCATGTGTGGGATAACCACTGAAATATGATGCCTGAATCTCTTGATGGACAGGTGAGTGCACAATTACTTCGCCCTCACTGGCGGAGGAATAAGAAATGCCTTCTTAAGCTCACAGTTAGTGCACACACACACACACGCACGCACGCACACACACACACACACACACACTCCCGCAGCAGACAGAGCAGCTGTCTGAGGCAGGCAGGGTCAAACGGTGGTTAATCAGTCCCGTCACCTGCTCGGGTCATCACACCTCCAGCTCGGCTCGGCTGAATAATAATAATCTCGCGAAATTAACACCGACTCGCTGGCTGTGAGTGGCGAAGTGAACCTGTTGTTGATATAATACATTACATCCTGCTGTCTCGCCTCCCTGACACACACAGACACACTCTCTTTGCCGTGTGAAGGGGCCACCGCAAACTGTCACTTCGCACTAATGACAGCAGTGGTGTGTGACAGGCGAATTTTTTTTCTTCTTCTTCTTTTCTCTCCACCGTCTCTTTTCTCACACGTGACTCCGCAGCGTCTCCTTTCATGCGCTCTGCCCCTCTCTGTAAAATCCTATCAAATGTGCAGCGCAGGAAGTGGACTGTCAGACCGAAGAGCGGCCTTTGAAATCTCTCTGTGGACTATAAATAAATAAAAAAATCGTCTCATTAGTCGGATTTGTCTGCAAATTCCGGCAATGGGAGCTAATGAGGTAATTGGGAATGTCCTCATAGAGGAGAGCAGGGGATGCTTCAGCATCAAAGCGTGCGTCAGGAGGCCGCTTGGTTTGTTGGTTCTCAGGGAGAGTTCCTCTGTGCGCAAAGCAGGCAGGTGTATCACGGGCACCAGGGAGGCAGGAATGATTTCCCATCTGTTTGTTCCGTGGAGAGGGAAGGAGAGATATGTCTTATTGGAGGTGGAGCGCATCTCCCTCCACCGCGCGCTGGGAACCTTTTAATGGGGCGGAAAACCTGCCTGCCTTCTGCCTGTCAACGTCTGAGGAGGAATTCCCGTTCCCAACATGCTTTAGTTTTTCTGTTCGGCGCCCGGCTCTTCTGTTTTTAAAAGTGCTCTCATGTGCAAACGACTCAAACGTAAGGCGCCCAAAGCAGCTGCGTTCCCATTACAAACGTGTGCTGAGCTGCGTCGCCATTCCGCATTTCCATCATCCGAATTGAAATTGTGAAAATAAATTTGCTTAGCGCTTTTTTTTCTTTTCTTTTTTTTGGCTGTATTAAGTTAGTGGCATGTTGCAAAACTGCAATGGAAAATAATGTTTCCGCATTACAAGTCACGTGATCAACAGCCGGATGTTGCTACTGGCGAAAACCACAAAGAAGGCGACAGGAAGTGGTAGAAGAATGTTTTTTTTGGGGGGGGGGATGATGAGCACCTGGCTCCACCAGAGATGTCTCAGCATCACACAGTTCACAAAAAGTCGCGTGTCCTCCAAACGTGTTGAATCCATCGCTCCTCTGTAAAATCTCCAACTGCATTCTGATGGCTAACAGATGATGAGCGCTGGCGCCGTAGCTGAATTATAAATACATCATGTAAGTGTTTACATCCGTTGCTGCCATGATTTTTAAGGAAGTGTGATTTTAATCTAATTTCTTATTTAATGGAAACAACACAATTGCAAAATTGTGTTGTTTCAACATTAGCAGACTACAGACAAAGATTTGGGCACATTACGGAATGGAGCTAAAGTTATAAAAAAAACAATTTTACTATTGCAAAGTTTCTATTACATAAGAAACTATTATTAAAATGACAGGTTTGTTCAGCTGATATGTCAATAACCAATCAATTAATTGCATGATTAATTGTTCCAGTGTTGAATGATCTTTACTAAATTAATGTACATTGTTGTTTGAAGGGGCGAAATTGCATTATTATGCCGTTATCAATATATTACTTGAAAATGGTCTCAAAGCAATAATCATATAATTTGTCACCATAATTACTGGGACAGTTTATTATCCAGGTAAATTTTCTCTGGTGGCCCAGCCATGATATCATCTTTCAACCACTTCCTGCATACTTCTTCGTCATTTCTGCCAGTAGTAACATCCGGTTGTTGTTCACGTAACTCGTGTGATGCAAAAAAAAAAAAAAAAGTGTTTCCGTTGCACTTTTGCAAAATACACAAATTTCTCTACAGTTGACTAACCACTTCATCTTGGCGCAAAAAATAATTTTGTCCCAAAATAGCTGCGTTTCATTGAAGCCAATTTGTCATCGGAATTTCAATTTGTGCAATTGCATGGTCAGCGTATCCATCTTAATACACTTATTTTGATTTAGATAAATGTAATACATTTAGCGTGGAGATACTTAGAATTTCTCGAGTGTGTAGACGCACACACACACACGCGGAGCACACAGGGGGATAGACGGCTGGATAAA
>VMRN01000036.1:1139585-1159346 GCA_010277015.1 Poeciliopsis turrubarensis
AGAGAGAGAGAGAGAGAGAGAGAGAGAGAGAGAGAGAGAGAGAGAGACAGAGAGAGAGAGATACTGATCTGCTGATAGCAGTTTCACCCCGGCAGGTTTTGAAGGATGCTTGAGATTTAATGGGTTCGTAACAGGAGAAGAAGCGAGGAACCTGCGTGAGGCTCGCACGTTGTCAGGTGCTGGTATTTGCTGCCACCTGCTGGTCCGGATGCGGAACCTGCAACAAGACGTGACATTCACCTGACGGGCAGCAGATGGCGCTGATGGCGTCTAGTTGAACCTCAGATTCTCACCACGCCAAACATTTTGGAGTCTCAAACACTGCAAGTTCCTTGACTAGGAAGTTGGTCACATCACTACTATGTTCTTCTTTTCATTTGCAAAGCACGTTAAAAACAACAACCACATCATGAAGACATCGCGAGAAGGTCAAAGGTCAGTCAACATAACTGTCAATAGAAACAATATTTACTTGTAAATGATTCACAATTAAGCATAAGGTTCTTTGCCTTATTAAAAAAAGAGTTTAAGGTGCTACTTGAAAACCTCTCAAAACTAAATAAAAGAAATCTGAATTATACATATATTATAGTGCTAAACATTTTCTGAACATCTCCAAGTGAACGCTTCATTATGTTAGAGATATTTCTCTCATGAAGAATTATTTTGAACTTGAATGTAGACGTCGTGATATATTAGACAATCTGTTTGCTGCTCCAACATGGCTGCCACATAACGCAAAATGTTAGTTCCAATACTACGCTTTTTTGTTTTTCCTCTTTCTATCTCGTTAAATCTGCTGCACACACACAGTGCCGTACAACTCCTGATTGTCAAACTGCTCCTTCCTTGTTTTAAACCATACAAAGTAGAGGTGTAGATTAGTATTCATTGAAAAGATGGGAGAGATATTAGATGTATTCTCAGTTTACTCACACAGCTTTTAGCATTATCTTTTAACATTACCTAATGCTAATGTAGAGTTAGCTAAAGTGAAAACTCTTAGCACCAACAGCTCCCTCGTTGAGGGCAAAAAGCAGCTCGCTGACGTTGGCTGCCATTGGTTTTAGCTGTCCAGTTGTCAACTTAGCACGCTAAGTTATAAACGTTAAAAGGAAAAGGCACACAGCGCTTTGCTACTTATTGTTCCCACTGACAACTGGATAAAAAGGCTCAAGGGTGACACATTTCACCAGCCAGTGAGAAGTTTTAAATTAAAGAAGTAGCGAGGATGTTGGTCGTTTACGCTAGCTTGGCTTTGACAACCTCAACATGTAGCTGTGCTGCAGAAATTGGTGTTTCAGCTCATTTTAAAAGAACAGACGACCCACACGAGGACTCTTGACAGGTCATCAGTAGCAGGTGTTTAAATTAGCTAATTAACCACCATTGTGTTCAGGCAATCTCTTATTTAATAATTGCATTTTTATTATTAATATTATTATTTTTTTGTTAACCTTTAGTCTCCCACAGTTTTAAGATTTTAGTTAGAATTTATTTTTTTCATACTTTTTGTTGGTCTATCTTATAAAATCCCAGTAAAACACACGAAGGCTTTGTGGTTGTGATGGTGACAGGTTCAAGCACGGTACAATGCTAATGCTAATGCTAACGCAGCTTCTTTCTGTCAGGAACAGTGGTTGTGTGCCTCTCGCATCCCGCCTGCGTTGAAGGCACAGTCAGTGCTGTGGAGCTGCTGAAATTTTTCAAGAGTCCTGCACAACACTGTCATTGTGGCGTCCCACTCAATTCCCAAACCAATCTCGGCCTCCAGTCTTCATTATAATTCGCATTAGCTGCTGTCCTGGTTGGCTGGATATGGTCATGGAGACAGAGGAGACTTTAATCAGGGAGCTCCACCGATAGCACGGCTCTGTGACCCCAGGGTGCCACGGCGCGCCTCGCTCCAGCCAAATGAGTATGGAGATGAAGTCCGGCACAAGTGGGCGGACCCGCGATAAGAGGATTCAGTGCTGTGCTTCATCTGTTACGATTGCATAAAGAAGAAATGGAAAGGCACTGGGGTGAAATCTGAGGAAGAGGATTAGGAACACTGAAAGAAAGACAAAAAAAAAATAATTCTGGATTTTTTTCCCCCCCTCCAAATTCGGACTTCAATCTCACAATTCCTCTTTTTCTGAATTCTGACTTGTTGCAGAGTGTTGACTTTAATCTCAGAATTCAAACTTTTATCTTAGAATTGTTTTTTTTTTTCTCTCAGAAATCTTTTTTTTCAGAATTCTGTCTTTTTTTGCTGAATTCTGATCTAAATCTCAAAACAGTTTTTTCTCAGAATTCCCACTTTAATCTGAGAATTCAAACTTTATTCTCAAAAAATATATATTTTAAATAGGGGTTAAAATTTAGACTTTTAATCTCAAAGTAATTTTTTTCAGAATTCCAACTTTAATCTCTTTTTTCCCAAAAAAAATTCTGGCTTTTTTCAGAATTTTAACTTTAATTTCAAAATAATTTTTTTCCCCTCAGAATTCTGAAAAGTGCTAATTCTCTTTCAGTGATCATTGTTCGACACGGATCGATAAAACCGAGGAGAAAGCTCAAACTGAGCTGCTGAGTGCAATCACCAGGGGGCGACAAAGCTCCATCCAGACTTCTCTTATGCTGTTTTCAAGGCCACAGAAGGACTCCAGTTTTTTTTTTCTTTCTTCCTTTTGTAGAAGGGTTTGGATGAACACGACAGACGTATTGATTAAGATCAGGCTGAGAACGCACGGCACTGCTCGCTTTCCAGCAGAAAAACGTTCAGGCGTTTTTGCTTTGTCAACGTCTGCTACAATCACAGACACCAAACCTGAGTGCTCCAGAAAACGCTTTGTGTAACCAGAAGAAAATAAATGTGTCTGTGAGACTCGTTTGTAAGTATTGGAGCGATTCCATGTTGGCTGACATGGCAAGAAAAACAAAAAATAAAAAACAAAACCAGAAGGTGTTAAAAGATTTAACGACAAAAGAAAAGGTGAAATAAAGAGACACAGAAGAGAGAGAGACAAGACAAGGACAAGACGGCGTGATAAGGTGACACGTCGTCCTTGCGCGACAAACTCCGTCTGCGTTCCCATGGTGCCTCAAACCCAGACCTCATAAAAATGCAACGGGGCATCGACGTGTCTCCCCTCCTCTCTCACACCATGCAACTCCTCCCAGCCTCCCTCGTCTTATCTATTTTCATGCTTTACTCTCTGAACACGCACTCACCCTCTCTTCCTGCCTCGTCTCATCTCGCAGCCTGTAAATACTGAAAATCCTCCTCCCCCTCGAATTGTGACCTCCAGGGCGTCAGGAGTGATCTCATTTCTGCCGTGCAAACAATGTCCTACACAGTCGCCACCTTTGTGCAGGAGGGCGTACAAGTTTCTGCATAAAGATGGGACAAATGGCCTTCTTTGTCTTTTGGTCCTAATCGTAACACATCACTGTAATTCTTCACACCCATCCCATTGATCGCCGTGCCAACACCGAATCGTGGTCACCGCTTCGCCTCGTTTCAACCCCACACGACGACAACAAACAAAAATGAGCACACCATCCGTTTCCTCAGACCAAAATTCAGTATTCAGATGGAGAAAGGAAAGGAAAAAAAAAACTTCCACTGCGGCTTTTGTGGATTAGAAAACATGTTGCGCTTTTCGCCACCTCCCAATCAGCGGTACATGCGGGAGCTTTCCATCAACTGTCAGGGGCAGAACACCCGCCGTGACGTCTCTGATTGGGGACGTTCAGCACATCTAGAAGTGTCAGTCTGGGGGAAGTGGTACAGTACAAGTATTACACAGTCGATTTAATGTTTGAACTGTTGTCACACACCGTTTGATGTCATGACCATGTATGCCGGCTTGTTGGAAACTTTGTGCTCAGGTCGTAACGTGTGTAAAAAAAGAAGATTTAGTGATCTGTCATGTCTGTCCAGTTTAATGTGTTTTGGTGTCTGTGTGTTGGGATCAATAATGTGGGATTCACAGTGTCCAGCTGCATCAGGACAGGGAATGTCGCTAACGCAATGCGACAAGTCATGTTTTGGTATCAATGTGAAGCCAAGTAAACACAGGGGCAATGTCAATAGCTATACCGATACTTTTCATTCAAGTTTGATGCGTCATCAAACTTCTGACATGTGAGTTTTTGTCATTTTCTCTCAGAATTATTTGTTATAACCAAGAATAAAATTTGTTCAAAGTTTATAGGCGTCTACAAAATACTTTAATAACACATCGACAGGACAAACAGAATAAGAAAGCAAATTTGTGTGAATATTTTTTCTAAATAAGCCAAGTACAAAAACCATGTATCATTTTAGAGCAAATCGAAACAAAATATTTTTTGAGGTAGAGTTTAGTTGAAATTTCAAGAGGGAATCTGAAACGGAAGCATCGATCTTACCACACTAGTGCCGATCCGATGCCGACGACCACTTGGCATTGATATATTTGTTATTTTGGATCGATCCGATGTCAGTTGGGGTGATCCGGACATCCGACGGGCGAAGACCCTCAAAGATGGACCAGAACTCATTGGACAGATGAAATATTCCCTCTGGCCAGAGAACTCCTGGATATTTCCCAGGTGGAGCTGGACAGCGTCGTTATGGAGGAAAGCATATGTGGGTTCTTTCGGTCCGAAGAACAGAAACATTGAACAATAACTTGTTTATCACAAATTCAACTGTTTTGCTATCGATAGATTTGAAGTGTTTTGACTACACAGCTCTCCAGACTGATCAGGCAAAGAAAACTTTCTCACGCAAGTCTTGGCCTGGAACATTTTCAGGCACAAGCAGCTGTTCTGCTTCTTGGAAGCAAGTCAGAAAGAACTCTGCTGTGAAAATCAACTCTTTCTGTATAGCAGGAGGTTCAGTATGAGCACATATGCTGTAAGATTTGTTGCTAAGCTGAAGCAGAGACTCGATTGGAAGGTGCCATTCACTAGGACCCATCTTTCTGCAAGTAGCTTCAGTTTGGGGGAAATCACTGTAATTTGGTTGCGTTTGCAGATTGGATTGTACACCGAATACCCCAATCAAATGAAAATATTCTGAATCAGAGTGACAAAAAGTGTTTCTGCACAGTTCAAATGTTTGCTTGTTCTTTATGAATCACCAATGACAAACAAGACAAGAGACATACTGTCTCAACGGGCCAATCGTCAAAATTACAAAAATAAATCGTTCCTGCTAACCCAAACATCCAACAGACTAATGGAGCCGTTGCACAGAAGTCTTTGTCCTGAACAGCTTCAGTAAAGAAAACATTGATTTAACTGACAGGCATCTAACACAGTTTTCCTTTGCAGATGCTCCTTGAGTATCGCAGGGGCTCACATGCCATCTGTACAACACATGTGCACTGCCGCAACAGAATCAATATGGCTGAAACGGCACTTTATGGGCTCCTATTGGAAACGCTGCACAGTCAAAAATTCCCAGCAGCGACTTGACTTACACAGCAAAAGAAATAAGGAGGTTCATGTTTCAAAGTCACATTTTCACCGTGTGACTCATTCATTTATAAATGCAACAGTTTCAAGCTAAATATTTTGTTTAGCCAATGAAATATTTAGCTCCAAGCTAACTCTTTAGTTAAAAAGCTAAATAATTTGGCCCAAACTAAATATTTAATTTTGAAGCTAAATATTTAGTTTGGAGCTAGTTAGCAAGTACTTGGTTGAAGCTAAATATTTAGCTGGGAACATTTAGCTTCCTAGCTAAAAAGAAAGCTATTTATCTAGGAGATAGTTTCCTGTTTAGGAAGCTAAACAGCTAAATGTTTAGCTTCCTAGCTAAATATTTAGTTTGAAGCTACATTTTTAACATACCAGCTGAATATTTCGTTTGGAGCCAGATATTTTTGCTAGCAAGCTAAATGCTTAGTTTGGAGTGTATTGTTTAGCTGTCATGCTAAATACATCGTTTGAAGCCAAATATTTAGCTTTACTTATCTGAGATATTTAGTTCTAAACTCTGACATTTATAGCTGAATGAGTAACATGGTGAAAATATGACTTTGAAAAAAATAAGCTTCCCGTGTTATTGTAACATGTTGTCAGATTTATGAATAACCATACTTTTTACACGTAAAAAAAAAAAAAAAAGAATTTAACTAAATGTTGCGAGATAATGGTCCAGAAAAACAGTTGCCCTGGTTTTCTTGGTATCATTCAGGAATACTTGAAGAGAAACTTTGGGTTTGGTCGTAACCTCTGCATCTACTTAGATCACAAAAGTGGGTTACAGAGCGCTGATCAAATGAACTTTGGTGACCCCGTTCCGTCCCGTCGCGAACAGATAAAAGGATGCCTAAAATCAGCAGAAAGAAGTGGCGCGAGCACTGATGGACGCCACACTGCGCCAGAGCGGCTGCATTTTAATTGGCGGCATTGATTAGGTATTTTAAAGCAGCTTGCATGGTTCAAAGTAACATGAATATCACAAGCACTCCTGTAATTATCTCCCCGGATGTCATCCCTGGCTGTGAAAATTGCCTTAGTTTCCTTTTGTAGGGCCACAGTTGGGAGGTTTCTAAAGAATGGCGGAACGGTGGAAGGAGAGCTGTACACACTGAGCTCATGGTCTCATTCTGCAACATCCAGTAGAGGATTGGAGCAAAGATTTATCTCATCGGGGAGGTAAGCGTGTTTAGCTAACTGTACTTATTGGTTACATCTTCTTAGTACCAGGTTGAACTCTGTTTTGCCTTCAGAGCTGCTGTGTAGATCCAAAATGGTCTCGGAGTCTCAAGGACTGAGGTGAACTCAAGAGATGGCTTGAGTTTTGTGACATTGGTATATTGTCGATGGGTTCCCTGCGGTCATAAAGGGAAGCATATGGTCATTGTGGCTTCTGAATGATAAACCATGTGTACTGAAGGACCAGGTGTGCGCCAACAAACGCGTCCGACATCATTAAACCACCGTCTACTGGAAGCATTGATACAAGGTGAGGTTGATCCCTCCTTTCATGTTGTTTAAGCCAAACTCTGGCCCTGCTATCTGAACAAATATAGACTTCTCAAACCAGGCTAGAAGGAAAACCTTTCTTTGGAATGAGCTGTAGGGAAAACAATCGGGTTTGAGCTGTAAACAGCAGACGAAGTTCTAATTCCCAGTGTTGTGTGGAAGATGTTCTCCCGCCTTCACTCTCCCACTGTTTCTCTTTGAGTCTGCTCTTCTACCACCGCCACCTTTCATCTTCTGTTCACCGCCGTCTCCTCGCTCCGGTTCCCCTCCCAGCCCCGTTCTGCTCCTCCTTTGGTTTCTCTTCCCAGACGAACTCGAGACAGAGATCCCCTACGACTCGCTCGATCAATGGTGGTGATAGGAAGAGCCTGTGAGAGCCAGGAGGGAGGGGAATTACACAGCTGCATTCACAGCCAGCGTGTTTCTTATTTCTCAAGGCCTCTCATCGTAATTTCCAGAGCTTTCATCCACTGGCGCAGACATTAAAAGGAGAAACGGTTTGGAAATAGACTCAGCTGCAAGTTAGCAACACCCTCTTTACTCCGGACCCTTCGACGTGAATGAGAGTTCCCGTGACAATTGTTTTGGCCCGAACGGCGCAGCATTTGTGTTTTGCCCAAGCAGCCATACTGTTCCCAACATGCCCTTGTGCAACCTCTGAACAGGATGTGAGTGTGCCGGAGAACGGCGGAGCAATGGGGAGGAGGGGGGGGCGTCCTGGATGAGTGACAAGAGGGGAGCATCTGTCAGAGGCAAAGACAAGCAGGCGTCTCATCCATTATTCACCAAAATGGAAGCAGGAGGCGGGCATGGGCGTGCATAAACGAGGTAATGAGTCGTGGTCAAGTGAAATGTGAGCTGAAGACCGAGATGATTGGGAAAGCTAAGCTAGCGCCACGAGCAAACATCCTTTTTGTGAATCAAATGCGAGCTTTCGCATCAGTGACTCAATATATGTTGATTCAGTTGAACCACAACATGTGTAATGTGGGAAAATGTGCATTTCATCATATTAATTTATTCCTTTCAAGACTTTGATCTGGGAAAATGGCAGGGTTCAGTTCGGTCATTTTTTTAGACAAATTCAAGGTCCCTGCTACATGTTGCTGTTTTGCTGAATTTAAAGCATAACAATAGAAAGTATTCACCCCCTTTGCTGTTTTGCCCTTTTATTGTTTCCCACAAATCAACCATGGTCAACAAAATTTGGCTATGACCTCTAATATTAAAGTAAAACTGTTTTAGTCTGACATGACCATTTTAAAAAAATGTGACATAAACCAAGCGACTGCAAAAGTACTCACCTTCACTGATTGAGCTAATTTGACAGAGGTCCAGTCAATTAGTCCTCGGTGTTCCTGTTACTGTGGCGCATTTAGCTTTTGCGTCCATGCGATGGGAAACTTAAGACTCGAGTGATGCGAAAAAAGTGTTGCAGTTTTGCGAAATAAACCAACTGGACCGTTTGTGTTTTCGCGTTTTTGGTACGCCCGAAAATCTGACGCACAAGTGACATCCTGAAACGACGGCGATGGGAAACAGAAAACGATCTTTTTCTGACCCCATCAGATCAGAAAAAGATCTGATGGGGCTCCAGAAAAGACTGACTGTGTTCAAGTGGTTCAAAACAAAGAGTTAGCCAATCTAAAATTGCGTCTCAATGCTAACATGTAGCAGCAGCAAAGTAATGTCTGCTGTTTTAAAACAGCATTCTTTTGGAAGAAGTTACATGAATAATCACAGATTTCTGAAATGCACCAATCTGATAACCTAAACAACAGATGAAAGATATTAAAAGTCTTTGTTGTTGAGCTCTTATATCTATTTATTCCATAATTTAGCAGCAAAAAGTGGTTTTGAGTGGAAAATGTTGCTCATTGTTTAGATATGTCGACAAAAATGTGATTAATTAGTTACCCAGTCTCATTTGTCAATAAACTTTCTAATGCACGTACATATGAAATAAAGGAAACTTACTGTCAATGACATGTAATTTGCATGTTACAGTCACTAGTACCTCCGAATCCCCTCTGATGTCGCTGTGGGTTGTAAACAAGTACAAAGTGCTGCGGGTTCTCCCCGTGGGGAGCGCCCATCGATTTCTGTTTTCTTGATGGGACGTAAATCAGATCTGCCCTCTCAGGTACAATTTCCGAGCTTCTGATTATTAACTGATTAACTTTCATTAGGTTAGCAGGTTTTGTGGGGTGCCTCTTGCGTATTTGAAATAATCGCGTTTTCCCGGGGAGCGTTGTCACTAGAAATTGAATGATCTGTTGCTACTGGGCTTCGTAATCCATTTTCACCAGTCCATTGCGGCAGTAATCTGTCCCCTGACTGGCAGAGAGCAGAAGCTTTTGACAGTTTGGGACGACCGAAGCCATGGGAGGGATTTCCCTGAACAAAAAGAAAAAAAAAAAAAGAAAAAAAAAGGCCTTTCATTTTCTCTCATGTCATTTCTGTCAGGGTAAAGCAGGATGTTTCAGCGGGGTTAGGGTGTAATTGAATTCGATGGTGCATCTGTTGGCTCATGCAATAATATACCAGGGCCAGAGTCTGAGGCTCTGATGCAACGGTTATGATTCTGAAAGCCATGATGGATCACAGAGCCGGCATGAATACAGACCAGCTGCATTCAGCAACAGAGAAGTAAAACCAGCCAACAAGCATACTGGAGTTCAACTGGTGTTAGCATACCGTCACAGGATTCACATAGAAGGCGTTCATTTGAGTCAGGTGGAGAAAAGAGATTTGCTTCCTCTGGCGAACGCCTAGTTCTTCTGTCGTTAACTGTTCTTGCACGTCGCATTTGTAAAGTGGTTTTGTTTCCACCTACAGTGTAAAGGTTTGTTGGCCAATCAAGAACAGGAAAACGATGATCGTTGAGCCTTTTCTTTTGGTACTTTCAGCAGAGTAGGCAAATGTCAAGGCCTGATGGGAAATGAAATCAGTATCTCTGTGAAGTTTGTCGTCAGAAGGAAGCATGGCGTTCTCTAAAATGAGTTGACTGGACTTCAGTGAAGCCAGTGGATCAACACCAGGAGACGACATGGCAACACAAACCATCCAACTTTAAGCAACAGTGGTTCTTTGCTCCTCCACTCTTCCTCCAAACTCTGGGACCTTGATTTTCAAACGAGATGAAAACTTTGGGCCCAGTCAGCAACAGTCCAGCTGTTTATCCTCCATATTTAAGTTTCTTTTTTTCTTTTTAACGATAGTAAAATCTTTTGTACCTGTACGGGAAAAAAAAAAAACCCAGATAAACTGTGACAGGGAGAGAGCAAAAGAACATTGAATTTAGCAGCTTTTGTCCGAAACAAAGAGACCGTCTGGAGGGAGAAGAACATGAAAGAACTTGATGTGCTGAATAAAATGTTCCTCTTTTTTTTCTCACCTTTCGAGCCTCATCAGGCACCAACACACCGAGGAGGAGTAACGGAGCCGCAGCTCTTATCAGATCAGGGAATTTAGTCAATTTAACCACGGATTAAAATCACGCAAAAGGCAAAAAGAAAAAAAAAGTCAAAAACCACCAGTTAGATAAAATAATAGATCAAACTTAAACCTTAAAGTCAGGCTACAAAGGTTAATTAAACCAACTTCGTGCCAGTGAGGAAATGAAGGACAAATGCTTTGAAATAAATAGAACTGACTGCATTTTTTTTTTTTTTTTTCAAAGTGAATTTACTGGTAATTAAAAGTGTTTTTGAAACATCATTTTGTTAATAGATAAATGTATATACAGACACAAGTGGTTGCAAATCTACTTGAAGATTATGTTTGAAGATTTGCGTTTGAAAACCAGAATCAGATCTGCCGTCCCGTTACTGACATGAGTGTGTCTCTTCAAGAAGCGCCAGAAAATGACGGATGTCAGCCCGACACGGCAACAAAACGGTGAATGGAAGGTCAGAGCAAACGAGGACAAAGAGAGGAGATTAAGAAGCGGGATTGATCATAACACCAAGTCAGGTGGAAGGAAAGAAAAAGGAGGTTCAGAATGACAGGAGGGCTTTGCTCTGGTTCACTGAGTATTGATTTGACATTGGGAGATGGATCATGAACCCTCCTCTTCTTCTTCTTTCACAAATGTAGTGCAGGGATAGATCACTGGCAATTTCTCACGCCGGCGATGAGAATCGCACGTTCGTTTCGGTTGCATTTACCCAGAGTGCCGTGCGCCGCGGTCCGTTTCCGGCCTTTGTAGAGGAAGCGTCGTCAAACATCAAAATCATTTTTCACATATAGCCAGGCTGAGCAACTAATTCACCTTCCTCAGCCAATCTATCATATGGAAACTGCATTTTAAAACAAACTCAGACCACGTTTGTCTGGGATTCATATCAGTTTCTTTTCTCTCACACAATCTTTTTAGACGCTCTGACAACATCTACCTCAAGACTCACGGGATTACCGTGACTAAATAGCTGGATGCACCAAAACTGTCAGCTGCAGTTTATTCTGTTCTTGCTGGAACCTTTTTTGTGGGCATTAAAATGTGTTGTTATCACGACACCTGTAACCTTAGAGATGCCGCAAAGTTAAAGCATGAGCCAACAAATACAGGAGGCAAAAGGAAAACATGAAAACATTCATGAATCGTGCACAAATCAATAGTTGGGGGGAAAAAAAAACCTGAGCTAAATATGGCGTGGCTGCAGTTGAAAGCTTAACGATTGGTTTGGCTGTTTGACACGGTAAGATAAATGGACAAAACTTTAAAAAAAACAAAAGGAAATGGCAACATGGGAGCTTCTGCAGTTTCGCTAAAGCACCAGACAGGCCCGCATCGCTCCATGTGCACCGGCATGGAGGAGGCGCGTGAAGACAAACTGGAGGGATGCTGTGCTTTGGTAACGACTTCGCAGCCTCTGTGTCCTCTGGATGTTGGAACTGTCACAGGCTGCGTGTTTTCCAGTCGGTTCACACTGCAAAACTGAAGCGATTCATTACGATGAGGTAATGGACAGAGCTCAGCCGCTACCGACAAAGCGAACATGAGGCTGAACAGCTTTCACGCACGTTTCTACAAATCATCAGGCAAGGTTGAACTTTTTGTTTAGTTTTCTTGAGCGCACCCTAAAATGAGCTTTACTTACACATTGCTTCATCCAGTCCAGTGGACTCCAAAGCACTTTACATTACATGTTGTCTGACTTTGTGCGACCTGCAACTACAATTGAATGATGCAAATTATGTGCAACGTAGGTGGTTGATGCAGATGGAGACTTTAAAACTTTTTCTTATTGCTTCAAATAAACCTTTTTTTTTTTTTTTTTACTTGTTGTTCAGTCCATCCCATAACGATTGGATTCAAAGCCAATTTTAAGGTCTGCATCAAAAATATCTGACTACTTTATTAAATTAAAATATGCCACACTTAGATTTTTGTGAACAATTTTAAAAAGACAAACATTAGCATTTAACGCCACACAAGCTTTGAGCGTGTAGCTTGGACTTTCAATACATGTCATGAAAACAGGAAGTTAAATTAGAAAGGAGCCAAGGGGATTGGTCGAAATTCAGCCGAGTCAGAAAAGGAGGAAATACAGAAAACGTCGAGGTGATTGGTCGGACACGTGGAAAAGTTGCGGTGACTTTCAGTAAAATATGTGAATGAAGGGCGACTCGACCCTGCGCCATGAAAAGAGGGGAAAATACAGACTATAATTCAGAAATTATATTCAAATAACTCATGGTTTTACAAGCTTTGCTAAAACATATGCTGACCAAAATTGCCAAATAATTCATGCATCACCGTTTGTGGCGCGCTGTGCGACAACAGTGACTCGGCCGTCGCTTTGCCAGATCATCACCTCGCACATGTTTCGCTGGGTGTGTGATTTCACGGCCCTGTTGGTTCTCGTCATATTTCTGCTTACCAACACCATCTGCACAGAAAATGACCTTTTTATCAGCCGCAGACATCCAGAGTCCCAGGCAGTGATGAATCAATTCGCGGCGACGCTGCAGAGAGGAGAAGGGAGGGGAAAAAAAAAACAAAAAAACCTTGATCTGTTTTGTTGTGTTTGTCTCTGTAAAACCTAATCGCTCTCATCCATCTTGCTGACATTAAGACAGGAAATTAATAATGAAGCCGGCTTCCTGTTTAATGAAGCCGCAGACGAGCAAACGCACGCGCGTTTGTAGCCGGGGAGGTGAAGGGAGATAAACATGGCCGTCTGCAGGCGCCAAACAGAAGGAAGTGTTTTATTTGTTTCTTATGACATCAATCGAAAAACACACATATTATGACTCAATGCTTATGGCAGGTTCTCCTCAGTCGATGCAGTGCTGAAAAATTCTACAACCATAACAATAATAATAAAAACCTGAGGAAAGGAACTCAGATTCTGCAGACCAGTTTGGAATTTGATGAAACTCTGAAGACATGAGTTTTACTAAAAGTAACCCCATATATATATATTTATATATATATATATATATATATATATATATATATATATATATATGTAGATTTACATTTATCATTTTGGACATGAACAAACACAAAGTCCTTTAGACTGAACTAGAGTGAATAAAAACATTTAAAAAAAACAACATATGAGAATAAAGAATTGATGATTGATGGAAACTGAGATATGCATCTAAAAAATGAATCTGTCCGCTAAAAAAATAATAATAATAATAATTTTTATGAATTTTGTCATAGTTGGAGTATTTGGGCCACACCAAGAAACAAAACTAAAGTGATAAAATTATGAGAATGCAGTTGAAATAATATGAGAATAAAGTTGTAAGAAAATAAAGTCAAAACAATACCAATACTACAACTTTATCCTTATACAACTTTATCCTCGTCATATTCTGGCTTTATTCTCGTAACTTTATTGTTCTGACTTTCGTGGCATCGCCCTAATCTAGCGGCTCTTTACGCCCAAACGCTGTTTCCGTTTTTCGGGGGGATTCCTTTGAAACGACTCCTGATGTCCTGCTTAGCAACTAATTGTAACCACAATAAGCTGCTAGCGAGCGCTTTAATCTGCTTTTTTTTTTTAAACCAGAAGACATGAAATGAACGATTTACCGGGACGCACGGTCTGACAAATGCAGATAAGTAGAAATAAAGAAAACACACAAACAGCTTTGTGTGCAGGTGTGTGTGTGTGTGTGTGTGTGTATGTGCGTGTGCATGTGCGTGTGTGTTGAGGTGGATAACTCTGAGGCTTACATAACCATACATCAAAACATGAATAATGTAGAGTCTGTTTTCTATGAATTATGCATGGAGCTGTTTGCTTTCTGACAGCAAGTTGTGTGACTGATGCACCTTTGGAGTTTCGGTGGATATATGGACATGTTTGAACTTGTGTCTTTGCATGTGTGAGTGAGAAAAAGGAAGACAGATGGGGAAAAAAAAGAGAGAAAGGGAGAGAACCTCTGACGAACACGGAGGACCTCAGGATTCCCTTTGAATGTTCAAGAAGAGAAGAGAGGGGAGGGAAGCAGAAAACGGATGAATCATTCTCATCTTTTTTTACTCATTCACTCGTCCCTCCAACATGAATAACGGTGACACATTTTTTGGAGGTACGCTTCACACCTACGGTTGAAACCAGAAGCTTCCACACGCTGAATAAAAAGACACGCGCCTTTGATTTTCTCCCTGCCTTATGGTTGAATCAGACCAAACGTGGTCAGAATCGCCAAAACTATTTCTGTTTCTTAAGAGCCAGAGCAATGAGAGAAATAATCAGATGTATGTTTTTGTTTTTTTGTTTATTGACATAAACTTCTCGTTTCAACAGAAATTGCAGCAATAAAGCTTCCCTATTGAGCTACTGCACCAATTTTTTGAAATTATTTTCAAGGGATGGTGATAATTGTGCCATTTTGTAACACAATAGAGCAATTATGTTACATTCAGTTGTCTTAAAAACGCTCAATGTGACTCAAAAGAAATTTGCTAATTGCTGCTGGCTAGTCTGAAGGAGCTGAGTGAGGGAGGGCTGTTTTGTGTGGCTCTGAGGAGGAGCTTGGTGGTTGAAGGCGGAGCTATGTCCACCCAGGTGTTTTGCACAGCTGACTGGTTGCCATGGAAGATTAAAGGACTTCTCAGACATTTGTGAAAGAATCAAGGCAATGCTCCAGGTGTGTTTTTGACGAGAGAATAACGTCGTTATGACGAAAAGATCAAAGTAGTCGATTTCCCTGAATACCGCCCCTTTAACAGTCGTTTGATTCAACAAGCCTACTAGTAGCTGAAACAATAGAAATCCATGTTCAACTCCGTCGGTGTGTCCATGTCACTGACGTCCTTCTATTGATGATCACATGCTGATCCAATAAAGGAGCTGCTTCAACGACGGCTCATTCAGCCATAAAAGTGGGAAGGCACCAAATATTAACTGCCTGTGAAGAAAATCAATCATCCTGCGGACGCGTTGTGACGTCTCCTAATACCGCTGACGGGGCCAAGTCGTTTATCACAGAGCCTGTTGTTCAAACCAGTCAGCATCTCTACGTGCAATTAAAAAATAAATAAATAAATAAAAAATCTATTCAGTGTAAATTCTCAGATGTTGTGATTTTCTGGGAATCTGGCCATTTTCTGGCCTGAGCGAAAATGACCAGATTCCCAGGTTAATGACTCACGCTCCTCCTAAAAATGCTCAAGTAAGCTCATCAACATCCACACACACACATACACACACACACACACACACACACACACACACACACACACACACGCATACACACGCGCGCACACACACACACACACACACACACGCATGCACACACACACACACACGTGCACGTGTGCATGCTGGGATTACTCACATATCCGCCCGTGGATACGAAAGCGCACACAATCTTCTCCACCCACATGTGAGGGTGACAGAGGAGAAACAAAACACACCAAATAGAGAAGAGAGATGCTGATCCATCTGGCCCCGCCGACTGCCTGTGTGTCACAATAACAGGAGGACGCCAAGAAACAAGAAAACACAACCAAGATTAAAGGACACGGAGATCAAGGTGTGAGAGCTGAAGTGCATCGTTTGTGTGAAAATTCTGTTCTCGGCCGGAACGTTACGATCAAACCTCAAAACCTTGTCTGGATTCAAGGGCAAATACCTCAGTACTCGAAATAAGACAAACTTATAAGAGACTTTTCAGCAAAACACAGGAACTTGTCTAAAGTCAAGAATTCTCCAAAAGGATTGTTTTACGTAGAATTGACTTGATTGATATTTACGTCATGTTTTAAAGTTATTCCCTCATCAACTACATGCCTGAAGTGTTTCCTTGATTCGTTCATACATGCATACATGTCTTGAGAAATCCTTTAATCTCCATGGCAACGTTTCAGCTGTGCAGAACGGCTGGTTGGACCTAGCTCCGCCTTCGAGGACGAAGTCCTCCACCGCGACTCCCCCACTCAGCTCCTTCAGACTAGCCAGCAGGAATTAGCAAACACCTGACGGAACTGCGCATCTGCTGAACTCATTGCAGGAGCTACTTCTCAATCAAAAGCTGGCAAAAACGCTGCTAAAGGGTTAATAGAGGAGACGTGTTGTGACGACTTTTTGAAGTTTCAAAAAGTACTGGAGTTTTTTTTTTTTTTTTAAGAGAACACGCAATTTTATTGCATTAAATTACAAAGTTGCATTTCTTTCAATGAGAAAACCGTGCAAAACCGTTTTAGCTTTTGTGTCTAAGATGGTTCTCTCACAGTTTTCCTACAAAAACTGGACTTATTTATCCTTTTGATTAGGATACTGCATGTTTAAAAGTTCATGTCTTTAGAAGGTTATGAGCAAAAGACAAAATCCACAATGAGATCGGAGCAAACGGTTCTGATTGAGACTGACGGAGAGAGTTACAGGAGCTAGAAGATAAATGCGGAGAAATGGGCCTTCTGAGGTGGAACATCGACTTTTTATTCACCGCACCTGATTCTTCCCCGTCTTCTCTTTTCTCTTCCATCTCCTGTCATCATTATTTCATAATATATTGCCTTTGGCTTCTCTGCACCTTTATCACCCCGTTTCCTCCATCTACTCACCCCCAATCTCTTTCTTCTTCCTTGCTTCTCAGCTGGGTGCAGATAGCTGCCAGTCTGTCTCTGCCACACACACACGCACACGCATACACACACACACACACACACGCACACACACACCCCCCCCTCTGGGGCGCATTGGACATCAGTCTGTCCCACTGTGGCTCCGATCTGCTCACCGTTGGGAAGGAGGTGTCGCTCCAGATTTGATCGCCCTGCCCGTTCGTCTGAGAGGGTGAAGTTATGGTGATCTGGCATCCGGGGATGCTGCACGCTTGCGTTGCCAGTTTGGGTGTGGCCGTTGCTCTTTCTCAGAGCGTAGAAAGTAGGTGAAATAAAACAAAGCACGCACAAGACGCTCAGAAACGGACATTTGGGGGAGGGAAGTGGGGCTTGGATGGAAAACGCATTCCTCCTCAGGTCTCATTATGAGACAGTAGAAGTAGTTCTCTCTAAGAGGTGTGCGAAGGCGTTTGAAAGGCGTGTTAGCTCTGAGGAGACCATAAAAGCCCGACACAAAGCAGCACCGGGCCGACTGCAATGATCCCGGCCAGCGAAAAGACATTTAAGCTGATTTAGCCTTTATTGTCTGAAGTGCTCCCAATCAAAACCTTATTAGGGATGACTGATTGCTTCACATTTATTGTCTCAGAAATAATAACTCTCAAATTGTCGAGGATCCTAAATTGCACTTAAATTCAATACTTAATTGTTCCAGTCTTTCATTTTGAACAATGCCAAGAAAAAAAACGAAGAAAAAACCTCCCACAATAATCACTTGCATTTCGTTTCCCTCATCTCCCCTCCAGAGTTAACGGTGTTTTTACCTTCCATTATTACTATCCCTTTATTTTTGCTCAGGCGCCACTTTTACGGCCGCTCACTTGATTGCGGCCTTTCAGTTGCCATGGCGATGCCGGAGCAGATTATCAGACACAAATTGGACAGGAGAGAGATGGGGAGGGGGGGGGGTGGGAAAAAGGAAGCGCACCCCGGACGCTTCCTCTGGACGTTCTCACGTCAGCGCCGGTCGGGCCGGACAGGGTGCGGCGATGACGTCACCACGCAGCCGGGACGCCTGGAGGACGACGACGCTGCCGCCGCTAAACGCAGCCGCTGTCGTTTTCGCCCCAAACTCAGACGCCTGCAGGCCCGAGGACGAGTTGCCGCTTTCAAAGCGAGCAAGAAGTTGATCATCTTCGAAACAAAAGAATGACCAAAGTACGATACGATGGAAGCTTCAGCCGAAATGAGAACCTTGACAGACCGGGCAACGTGTCGCGCCAGAGAGAGAGAGAGAACAACCCCAAGTTAGACACTTCTGCCCGCTGGAGAGGAGTCGAGTCTTGAAGGACGTTTAAAGTTGCGGAGTGTCCCGGGAGAAAAGTTGCAAAGCCCACATCAGAGAATCTCTCGGACATGTCCAAAAACATAACTGGATCTGAGTGGCCCAATGTGTCATTTTCCACAAAAACAGGAGGCCAATAAACAGCAGCAGCAGTCGAAGGTTTACGTTCGGAAACCTTGGATCAGACAACAGATCTGTTTTTTTCCCCCCCACCTAATAAATTGGCACTTGAGACAAAGCTCCACTGTTGCTCCCGGAGTAAGTGTTGCAGGACGTCGGCGCCTCCGGTTACTTCTGCGCACACATTAGCAGTCTCTCCTCCGCAGAGTGTCTGATTGCACGGACATGGCGTTGCCACGGCAGCGACAGGCCACGGTTCCTCCACGGCTGAAGAGGAATACCTGCGAAACAGTTTGACGAGCCGAAGGTGATTTTGGTAAGGAACAGAAAAGATCGGCTGACTTCGGGGGACGGAGCTGACATATGGCGATCGGGTGACTCCCTCAGCTGGATGCCTGTGACCAACAGCTTCCCTCCTGAGAGAAATCCTTCAGTGTGTGTGGGTGTGTGTGTGTGTGTAATTTGTGTGCTCATGACGCGTGCCAAATGCCTCCATCTGTAATCCACACTCCTAATGTTGGGGCAAATAAAGGTTACTCTGGGACTGTTGCCTTTTTCTCTTCTTTGACTGAACAGCTAGTTTACGGCCGGTTCATGAACGCAGCACGCTTTCAAACGACAGACTTGATTCCCAATTGCGTCTTTTTTAAAATATATTTTCAGGGCTTTTCCCTCGTTTGTTTTGTGGATGTTGAAGTCCGACGCTACAAAACACACAATCTCACAGAGTCTCTTCTGTCTAGTTTCTATTGCGAGATTCTTAGCACCCCTTAAATAAAACAAAGTAACGTCTCAGCAAGATGTAGGAGCTTTTAAGTCAATAATTCCTTGATTTTGATGAACGTTATGAGTTCCACAGATTATTTCACTGTTGGTAAAATAATCTGGCAGTTGGCAACTCTTTTTGGATTTTGTTGAAAAAATTAGAAAACAATTTTTTACAGACACTCTGGGTCATTGCCAAGCGTTTGTGCAAAAGGCTTTATTACCCAAAACCTTTTGGCGATGCGATCAGCCCAGACGGGTCTATAAATCACACAGCAAAGAGCCGGACAGCAGCAGCAGCAGCAGCAGCAGCGTGTGGGATGGAAGTGACAGGATTCATATAAATGGTTTAGAGTAAGAAAATCTGTATTTGGTTTGTTACCGGGAAGGTTTTCCAGGTGCGACTCACATACTCAACTCTATGGAAACCCATTTCTGACACTCTGTTAAAAAAATTTTAAAAATCTCAAAATAATGAGATAGTATCTGGAAATAGTGAGATAGAATCTGGAAATAGTGAGATAGTATC